>JAOTIZ010000202.1:5855069-5875254 GCA_027123425.1 Erythroxylum panamense | reverse complement strand
TCCTGATCTGAAGCGTTCTCTGGGAACTTTTGACCTTTTGTCTGCTCACTGAAAGCCAACAACATTCTGCATGCCAGCAACATAATTAATCAAAGAAAGTTCATGGTCAATGAAGTCCAAGTATTTTCTGCAAGATTGGACACGCAAGAAAACAAATTGAAGAACTAATTAAAGAAAAAAGGAGGGAGGAGAAGACAGCAGTACTGTACAAATATTTAAAATAAATCACGTCATATAATTTTTATCGAAAGAAATTCTACTTCAGCAATCAGAAACTTTCCAATTCATTGTTCAGTACCTGAGTATCCTATTCCAAAGTTTTCATACAAATCGTTTTTAGTGAGGAAAGCCAACCTAAAACAAAGCTATCATAAACCCATTGCCAATGCAAATTTATCATAAACTAAGCAATTGATAGCAGTTACCCTTTCATTTCAGGTCAATCGAGACATCCTAATGACATTTGACTATTTACTAGATTCAAACAAAAGGGCTCTATTGCACCTATGCAACGGAAATCATCTCATCTTTATTAATACAAATGGAAAGGGAAATAGAAGTTGTTGTGAAGCTGAATCAAAGCCTCTAAATCTATTTCTTCCAATCCTCGCATCGTAAGGGATGAAGACTTGGACATCAAAGCTAATGCATTGGAAACTAAGCGACGGAGATTTTCCATGTTTAATTTTTTTAATACAAATATTATGTCACATCATACATTCCACATACTTCAGTATAATAGTCCAAAGTCGTAATACATGAATTTTTAACAGGGAAAAAAAACTCTTTTGCTACTTTTAAGATAATTAACACCTAACTTGTTCTTCAATGTTCTAGGCCTTCTGTTGTCATTATAAATTACAAGTTTGTAAATTAAAAGCCACTGTTAAGTGTGTAGATTCTTCACAGGTATTTTAGAGAAGCTGTATATTGCAAGCTACAAGTATGTAGGTTAATCTTATGACTATCAGTTCCACTTTTACAATGACTCATCATAATAATAGTATTTTCTGAGGGAAACGAAAGTGGAACGAAATGTCAACCTGCGCAGAGAATTAGCAGTCAACTGAACTTCCTCAGCCTCCATCACACCTTTTTGTCTCTTCCTGAATGTCTCAAATAGTTCATCTCTTATAGAGAGAAGCTGATAAAATGATCAGTTTGTTAAATCTCACGACATTTCAATTGAATAGCTAAAATCCAGAAACAGAACTACAAGAGAGAGGGGTTTCAGAATCCACTTGGACTAAGAAAGCTAGAAAACATCAGAAATGTAAAGAAAAAAAAAGTTTATAAGGTAACAAGTATCTGAACCATTAGTTTAATTTCTTGCCCTAGTCTCAGGAGAGTGGTAAGTATCCATTTCTCTAACCTTTTCAACATTCCCATACTGAAGTGTAATTACATCCTATGTATCGATAGCACAACAATGCAAGATCATTTTAACCTGAATTTTTAGTTGGATTTCTAGCACTAGTCCCAGAAGGTGACAAGTACCCCTTTCCAAAAGACCCCATATATACCTTTTCAACATTTCCGTACTGAAGTGGGACTTACAACCAGCCCAAGTATGGATTCATCTCACAATTATCATGAGTTAATCTCTAGATACGCCACAAAAGGTTGACTTTTGCACTACTGAAATTTATGTGGTCAAACTACGGCACTGTGAAGGAAGAAAATCTCTTTACTCCACTTTCAAACAAATTAGTAATAAGTGCTTTCAGCATTGCATAGAAATCTAAATTTGATCACAGAACTTGCGCAATTCCAAATAGCAGTTACGGAACCATATGATAAAAAGAGCAAGCTAGATATACCGGTTGCTCCACATGGTCACTAAAGAAGTTCACAACTGAATCCCTAGCTTCCTGAATCCAATTGTCAATATCAGAACTTCCCATCAAACTACTATGTCGAAGGAGCCACAATGAACAAACTGACAGGCCAACTGCACCACATGTGTAGCGAATCCAGTATTGGTTTACTTTTCTTGGCTTTTGGTGTTTAGCAACCTGAAGGAAAGAAGAATCGCATTTGATCAGCATCTCCAACAACAATTACTAGTGACATGGGATTTTATTACCATATGACAGTGATTAGAAATTAACCTAAATTTAGCCAATCACTGGAAAAAAAAAATTATTACCAATAAAGACACATAGGAGTCAAGTGTCTCTAGATTTTTGTAAACCATATTGATGGCATCTGTCATTTCACAATCAGTCCACTGAGACCCTCCATTAACTTCTGGTAGTTCCTCAAGCAGCAAAGGAAATGAATAGCTTCCATCAACAGAAGAAGTCTGCATAAAATTCAAGAATACATATTAGAAAGCATAGCACCATGCATGTAAGTGAAACACCAATTACTAAAATATTTTGACAGGCTTCATAGTTGAACATACCAAAAATGTAGCATTGAATTAAGAAAATTGCTTTTTCCACATATATGGAAAGCAAATTAATAAGCTCAGTATGACACTTACCTGATGTATAGCATGCAGATGACCAATTGATGCCTCCAAATTCGAAAACATACCATTAATAGAAGCTAGTAATGAAGGCAATGATTTTTCAGGATCCTTCACTAACTCCTCACCACATTTATTGACTTCCATGTAAACCTGACGGTACAGAAAATGAGGTTTATCATTAATTCTTATAGCCCTGTTGAGAACAAACACTGGCTAAATTCTTCGACACATATTTCAGACCATAGCAAGCAATGAATAGACTGCTTAAGTTGCATCTAGACATATTGACAGAGACAGAGTCTAAAATGGTTAAGGTAAAGTTTTAGATGTGGTAAACTAATCCTACATTAAAATTTAAGCAAGGAATGGATGCGTCAAAATTCAAAATGAAATAGATGAGGGAAGCATGAAATTTCCGAAGAGTCTTAACACGTCAGATATCCATAATGTGAACTGTAAGCTTGAGAAAGCAATGGGAAACAAGTATAGTCCACAGGTTAATAACATTAGACATTTCAAGTTCAGCCAGCTTGGACAAAACATCTGTTCTAAAATATTATACCAATACATTTGGGACAGCATGTAGCATGCATATCAAATTCTGGAATTAAATTAAAGGAAAAAGTAGCTGCAAACTTTTACAAACTTTTGTACACAACTACATAAGAAAAAAAAAAAAGGATAGACAAATAAAAGGAAGTTACCTCAGCCAAGGATGTAGCAAGTGCGTCTCTTATGGTGCTGAGAGCTGCTATCCTCTCAGATATGTGAGCAGATGCAGACTGGTAAAACCGCTGAATGGTAGAACCCTCACCAAATTCACGCAGGAAGTAAACTGTCCCATCAATGAAAGCCGATGGTCCTCTCTCAAAAATCATGAAGTACAACTTTCGAGCATTAGAACCCTGAAATACTTTAGTTTAGTCGAAGAGCAATATCTGACTACATAAAGTGATAGACAGGATAATTACAAAATAGGCCAGTGAAATTAAATGCTAACCTCTGCTCTAGATTGCCAAAACTGCAAATTCTTTTGTACATTGTGTAAATTAGCTATAAGGTGTTGTATAATATCCTCCAGGACGTCATAGAGCCTAGATGGCTCTGTCACAAACCTGCATGTATAGGACAAGAGAGAACATTAAATTTCATACTTAGCAACTAAAACTTGAACACATTTCTGTATAACAATGCAACAAAAGGAGAAGGAAGCCATATGTTTAGGAAATACGATTTTATCCTAGCACTAATTAACTTATCAAGGCATATTATAAGATTACGGATGATAAATTCAGACATAAACAATCTTATCATCTAACCATCGTTTCTAAAGTCTAAGCATTATTTTTCAGCTAAATGTATATAGCAATTAGAGACAACCATGCATGGTGAACTAAATAAATTCTAGAGTAGCAAGTATAGAAAAAATGCAGGGAGTATAAGACATCTAAAATCCATTAGAATCTCTATTATCACATGAACATAGACAAAGGAAAAATGAGAAAGCAGAGAGCATACAGAGAAGAATCTGGAGAGTTAGAAGGCAAAGGAAGAGGAAAGCAAGGTTTGCGAGTGGTGCGAGCTGTTTGACGGTAGAGGCCTGAGATTTTGCCAATAAACTTAGTGTTGGAGGGAAAGAAAGCAACAAGTCGATTCCATACATAGCTGGAGTAGAAGGAGGCCAATGCTTTGACTCCCTTATCTTCATCTACGTTAGCAGCTTGATCCTCCATTGGATATTTCTCGTTATTGTCTGTGAGTGTTTGTTGTTCAGTCGGTTATATTTATTTCTAACCACCGGCCGACGGTTTCCGGAGGAGGAAATGCGCACGCGAGGCGGTGGACCTAAAACGAACGCTTCAATTGCTAAACTCAGATTTTGACCGATTTAACCTATCCATTTCCATTCTTTGAATCATCTTACCGCCTGCTGTAACTATTCCGATTAATAAAGTATAGTGATTTCAAAGAAAATTTAATTTATTTTGCATTCTTATAAAACTCAAAAAAGAATTTTACATAAAAAATTTTGGGCAAATGATAAAAATATTTTTCATATGTGATTAGAGATAACAAATTGGTTTGAACCTAAATTAATTTAAATTTATTAAATTTAAAGTTAACAAATTAATTTTGAATTTGAAAAATTTTTTGAAATTTAAATATTTTATATAATTATATGAAATTTACATTTTTAATAAATTAATTTAAATACATTATAACTAAATTTTAATGTTTTAAAAATCGAATCAGTAGTTAAACTAGTAAGACAAGAGGTTTAAGGTTTAAAATATTTAACTGATATTACACCGTCGTAAAATTGGCTAAAAATTAAATAAATTTAAAGAATTTAAAATATGATTGAAATATTTATCGAATAATTTGAAGTTTAATTGAAAAGAGATTGTTAAATGAAAATTAATTGATTTATTTTAGGTTTATAAGAATTTAATAATTTACGAAAATTTACTGATTAATTCATAAATTGATGTTTTTTAACAATAATAATTATTAAAATAAATTGAAACGAAAAGTTAGACAATTTAAAATTTTTAAGATCAAATCGGTCGAATCTGTTGAGTTTTTTAATCATTGCTAAATTCAAATTGAAAAAAAGCAAAAACTCAATTTAATAAAAGAATTTAGGCCTTTTGAATTTAAAATGTATTTTATACATAAAACTTGAATATGAATTTCAAATTGTATCAAAACCGATCTTATATCTACCCTGCCCTTATCGAGGAATTTAAGCTCCTCTTTTTGCCCATTTTGCTTTCTCATTTATTTGAAGGAGAGAAAGCCACAGACTTCCAAATTGATACTTTTTCTTAACTCTACATCCTCGATACCTACACCTCTACAGGGTAAGTGTTGAAGCGAAATGGTGTTTTTCCTGGGTCAAGCAAGGAGAATGTTTTGAAAAATTTTGGGGTAATGGTATGACTAGTTGGAGGTAATTTTGGCATAACTAAACTCTTTGTAGGGAACCTATTGGGATGATCTGCTTCCTCCAAATCAACCGGAGCTTTAGATGGTTTGGAGCTAGGTGCTTCAGTGGATTGACATTCAATTTTTATGAGTTCTTGGTAATCACCCCTTTGAACCTTCTCCTTGTCAGTTTCCAAGTTTTAGTCTTTTGGGCTGTAATTGGCTTCTAGTTATAGGAAATTAAGATAGTATCCTCCACTAGGTTGAGATCCTCCCCCAATCTAACAATTTGAATCCAATCTGGTAGATCTATATCTATCTCCACCAAAACACACAGTTGAATATAATCTACTCGTTTTTTCAAGGTTGTGTTCTCATCCATTCATATCGGACTTTCGAGGAAGATAACTATGTGAATTAACACTCCTGTAGAACAGTATTCTAAAGGGATATTGAGTAGATTAATTTGTAGAGGGATATAAGTTTGACCGATAGTTTTTAAAGGTAATCCAAGTTTCCACAACTGGATGAAGATAAAGAGTATTATCCAAGTGTCACGGACCATTCTCAAGGACTCTTTCGGCTTGCTTAGGTGTGTTTAATATGAACAGGAAAAAGTTTTCTTCATTAAGAAAAGCCTCCTTTACAACTTCTCTAGTTTTTGATGGCCCAATTGTTTACTATAAGGAATGTAGGTTGCTTCCTAACGAAGTAACCAATAAATGTGGAAACCTACGATGAAACTCCCTCTTCAGCACCTCTACAAGGGAGACACCACCATGTTCCCTTCTTTTTTCTGAGGCAGGAAGCATTGGAGGGAGATGGTCAGAGCAGGCCCCCCACCACAAGCTTCCCTGAGACTCTTCTTGCAGAAGCATATTGAGGTCCAGACTAGTTCGGGGTGAAAACGGGAGTTGGGTTATAGGTTGGATGAGTTGGGGGCAGGCGGGGCCAGGTGGGGGGAGTTTTCCAGGTGTGTGTTAATACCCAAAATGGGTTGAGTTGGGGGGGAGGGGGAGTTTTCAGGTGTTAGTTAATACCCAGAATTGGTTCTGACATGGTGCTATAAAAGGAAAGGAAGAAAGCTAACACAAGTGACTAAAGACGTCAAATCTTTTGGTCCATTTTTTATGTACCTATTCTATGTTATTGCATCTGAGCCATTCATTTACGTGGGATCCACATCAATGGATGACTCAGATGCAACGGCACATAATAGTTACACAAAAAAGGGATCAGATCTCAATGGATGACTCAGATGTAATGGCACAGAATAGGTACACAAAAAAGGGACCAGATCTTAACTAAGTTGGAAAATCGATCACTTTAAAAATAACATTTTGTTAAGTAAGTTTGGGTCAGGATTATCCTGACTAACCTTACTTAACGTCTAACTCTTTTAAACAAAATAATATCTTTTTATTTAAAAAAATTAGGTCTCAAATTAATCTCAGCCTGATTTGACCTATCAGTCAGTTCATTGAAAACATCTAAATTTAGGCTCATTGGTCAGTCTATTGTCATTATTGTTTATATACAGAGATTATATAGTATATACTTAAAAATAGTAATCATAAATTCTTCTGGCACAAAAAGAAAAAAAGAACAGAGCATGATATATTCCATAATACTTGTTTCTTCTACATTACAAGCAATGTTCTGAAACCCGGACCGGTCATCGAACCGGTGGCCTTACTGATTACCGGTTTGACCGGTTCAACCGGTTCAACCACCGGTTGAATCGGTGTGACATAATAATTATGCAATAATTATATTTAATTATGTCCCAAAACCGGTCTTCAATTGACCCGGTGTGAACCGGTCAAAATCGGTTAATTGACCGGTTTTTGACCGGTCGGACCGGTTCGACATTTTTTTTATTTTTTTTATCGTTTCAATGTTCTTGGTTGTTTAATCAACTTTAAGGAACAAACTCAACAAGCAGGATGGTAAATAGACAGCGAAGTTAAATGTTTGTTGGACAAGTGGAATGGCTACAACCCTTTTATTACTAGTGAACGAGAGACTCGTTCTATGTCAATGTACCTTCAAAACCGAGCTTTAATGGTTGACATTTTTCTTCAAGGAAACCTCTTTAGTAGATAAATCTCTGTTTATGTTACCAGAGAACAAACATATTATATTTTTTAATGCTTTTGTCTTTGTAATTTCGGTTGCAGTCACTATTTCTATGCTTTTGCTGGTTGAGTCAACTATCCAACTAAGAATAATATGCTTATACACTTTTTATAACATATGTTTTAGTGATGTTAAAGTGGTATTTAACTTGTGTTTGTACTTCAGTAATGAAGTGCTTGTCTTCTTCTATTCGATGCTTTTATGTTTAATATCATATTGACATTTGTATGTAGGTATGCAAAGATGGATGGCTGGGATTGGAAATTAACTGCAATTCATAGTGGGAAGTTTATCTGTACGAAAGATGTAGATTAGTTAGCAGTTATTACCTCTTTCTGCTTGTCACACACAAATGTCATTTACATTTTTTATATACTATTGCTACATTAGATTGCTTCTTATATAGCATCTCCATGCTTAAATCTTTGCTATAATTTATATCTTTCTCTAGTATAACATGCCAATTCTAATTTTTGAGATATGATCCTATGTCCTCTTTATTCTGTCCCAACCCTACTCCACTTCATTTTAGCCACATATTTATATAGGATCTATATAAATGTATGGTTAAGATAAAATGGAGCAGAGTTAGGACAAAGTAGAAGAGACAGAGGATCTGAGGGGCTAATTTTTTATATCAATTATTTTAATAAATGGTTGATGAGTGGTTTTTTTTACTCTACATATCTTTTTATCGTGATTTGGATAACATATTCTATCTTGTTAGGTAATTGTAAAAGTGAAATTATTATAAGTAAATTGATAAGTGAAAAAAGTCATGATATTTTTTTCTTTAATATCATAAAATGAAAAGTCATATTCATTGAAAATTTACTTTTTGCACAAGGTTTCTTACTTTGTGAGGATTGAACGAACATTAATATACACAATCTTCTCGTTGTAATTACAAAGAGAATATTTTCGTGATTCGATCATCTGATCTTATTGTCATGAATGAGCAATCTTTACCAATTTCTTCGAGGCTCTCTGGCCAACAATGTCTTTAATTTTGTAATCCATCACCCCTCTTCAAGAAAAAGTGATTCTCACCACCTATCTTTGTCACTTTCTCAACTTATGATGGCTCTCTTCGCCTCATGGAACTCACCATAATCCCTAACAAGAACAACCAAGAAACACCTAACCAGCACAAGGTACCATCTAATTTCACCTACAGCAGGAGTAAAGCTGAAGCCTTAGAGGACATGTCTAAATATTTGTTTTAGAGGTTTCTTCCTAAGCTAAAGAGAGAAACCAGATAGGATTTGTGTGTTAGACCAAAGAGTTGGAGTGAGATGAAGTGTAGACTTATGAGAGAAGAGACATATCATAAAGAGGAGAGGGGTTTCAATTAGATTAGAGATTTTAGTTAAAATTTTAATTAAATTAATTACTATATATAATTAACATAATTACAAAATATTAATAAGTTTAAGCTCTAAAGTAAAACACTATTTCATGTGACATATAAGCTTGATAACAGGGACGAACTGCCCAGGTCTGAAGCCTACTAAGGCTCGGTTAGGCCCAAGCTTGCGTTCAACCGGTCAAATCTCAGGTTTAAGATGTTGTCATTCATGATTGAATACACGTGACAGTTATATTTATTAATTGATGATAATGATAATAATAATAATATGTCAGTAATCAAGTAATACTTATTAGGAAGTTTAGTTTTATTTAATTTTTTTGTCTAACTTAAATTTTATTTTAAACGTTTTAAAAATATTAAAATTAAAATTGAGCACTTTAAAAATGTTAAAATTTAAATTATGTTTTGATAAAAATGATAAAATTCGTTAGTATACATGATTAATCATCCCAACCGTGGCATGAACCCAAGATCCCAGACCTGATAAATCAGCTCCTCCAGTCATAAGTCAAACGAAACAAGGGCTTATGATACATTTTTTAAGTTAATGAAACGGATCCTCCACCAAACCCGACCCGCAAAAATTACCATATTACCACCACTAAGTACTAACGGCTAGTGAATCCCCAAAGCTTTAAACCATGTGTAGTTAAGATTTGTAGCCGTTAGATGGGAGAGAATCCAACGGTTAAACCATGGTGAAAGATTAGACCGTTGGAGGTGGGAAGACGCTTGGCGTCGCTTCAAAAGGGAACTCAACGCTCTCATTGCTTTTTCCCTTTTCTCTGGTATATCACAATCACATATCCGATTCGCACAAGAAGCAAAGAAACGAAGGAGAACAATTGCAGAGAGGAGTGGAGCGGAGATTCGAGAGAGAAAAGACAAGGAGGAGAAGGGAGAGAAAGGGTGGCGACCATAGAAGCAGAAGAAGGAGAGACGCGTAGTAGTCTCCTCCAGGAGTTTCTGTCGTCGTTGTTTGCGAGAGTCTTTGGTCAGAACCAAGAATCAGAAGAAACCCAACAAGAAGAAGAAAAAGAAGATCTAGAAATGGCATCCAGAGCTGTTGTTCCTCACCAACAACTTAGAGGTATTAATTTTTAATCGATCTTTTTGTGGGCCTTCCTTGTTCTGTTGAACTGTGAAATTTTAAAGGTTGCTTCTTTGGATCTTCTGTTTTGTTGTTATGGTTATATGTTTCTTTGGAGTTTTGTTATGCTTTATGATGTATAATAGCAGTAGTTGTTCAAACATTTCTTTTAAGGTTTTCCTCATCAAACATGCTAACAGTGTTCAGTTCGGTCTGTTTCTGTTTGCTTTCAAGTTATTTATGTATTCACGTCATGATCTTTCCTGTCTTAATCGTCTTTTGTTATGTTCTTGTATAATTTGAAATGTCGATGTTTATCTTGTTTCAACTGAGGAGCATTCAATTTATTTTTATCGTCTTGATCTCTTGTTGAAGTAATTCTTTGGGCTTTTCTAATTAAACCTACAAGTAAGATTGGTTAATCTATATAGCTGGTTCTGTCTTCTTCATCCCGTTTCACTCTGTTTCTTTGAACATTTTGTGAGCGATTCAATGTAAATCTTATCCTCCAATTGTTTTCAAATTTTACCCTGTGCAGATGTTAAATTATGAGCCTTTTTAACTTTCCTGTTTCCTCGAGGCAGTTCCCGTATGGAAGTTTTTTTTTCTTTTTTGTTTGAAGAAACTAGTTGATAATTTTAGTTTCTGAGCTTCGCAGGGGAACCCAAACAGAAGAACTTGGCGGCGGCTGATGGCAGGAATAGAAGGGTACTTCAAGACATCGGTAATTTGGTGAAAGATCATGGTGTGCAAGGGAAGGTAATCATAATTTATATAACAAAGTCCTTCTGTTACATATTGGAACAAAGGCTTAGATTCAGAAACTGACTTGGTGCTCTATTTTCCTATCAATATGCAGAAACCAGTTGGTAATGGGCCCGGAACTAGAAGGGGTCCAGCGCCAGCAAAGGCTGCAGTTGGTGCCATTAATAATGCCATTCAGAAGAATAAGCCTGATAACGTGATCGAGATTAGCTCTGATGAGAGTGAAGAGGGTAGACCAGTTAACAGAAGGCAATTTCGAGCAGGATCTTCCAAGAAGGAAATTAAAACACTCACTTCAATCCTCACTGCTCGGAGCAAGGTAAATTGGATAGTTACTCTCACACTATTTTCTGCTGCAATTCTCTCTCTTTCTCCGAGATACAACCTCCCACATAATATATTTCCTTTTGTTGATTTTTCAGGCTGTCTGTGGTCTTAGCCACAAGCCAAGAGAGGACTTACCAGTCAGTTGCATTGATGCAGCAGATGTTGATAATGAGTTGGCAGTAGTTGAATATGTTGATGATATCTACAAGTTCTACAAACTCACAGAAGTAATGATGAATTCATATGCCTCTTTTTTATCCATCTCTGCTGTCCTTCTTCCTAAACCACAATCTAAGGATAATTTGATGCAGGATGATGGTAGGGTACATGACTATATGCACTTGCAGCCAGACATCAATGCAAAGATGAGAACAATCCTAGTGGATTGGTTGATTGAAGTTCATCGCAAATTTGAGCTGATGCCAGAAACACTCTATCTTACTCTCAACATTGTTGATCGGTTCCTAGCAGTTAAGGTTGTGCCAAGAAGGGAGCTTCAGTTGGTTGGCATCAGCTCAATGCTTATTGCTTGCAAGTATGAAGAGATATGGGCACCAGAGGTCAATACCCTTCACATGTTTGGTTACATCCTTTTATGTTGTCTGTCGTTCCTTTCCCAGATTAACCTTGTCTCGAAATTCTTACAGGTTAATGACTTTGTTTGCATATCAGACAATGCCTATATCCGAGAACAGGTTTTGGCAATGGAGAAGGCAATCCTGGGAAAGTTGGAATGGTACTTAACAGTCCCTACACCATATGTCTTCCTCCTCAGATACGTCAAGGCCTCTGTTCCATCTGATAAGGAGGTATGCTGATAGAATTTGATTCTTAATCTTATATATGCATCAAGATTAACTGAACTTTAACTGCTGTAGTTGGAGAACATGGCATTTTTCTTGGCCGAACTTGGTCTGATGCAATATCCAGTGGTCATTTCGTATCGCCCCTCCTTGATTGCTGCTTCAGCTGTATATGCTGCTCGACATACCCTTGGCAAGCGGCCATTCTGGACTGAAACATTAAAGCACCATACTGGTTACAGTGAAGATGTGTTAATGTTTGTACTTTGATTTCATTCACAAGATTCTTCAAGTTTTTGAGTCATAGGTCATCATGCTAATATGATTTTGCCTGTTATTTGACAGATGTTGTGCGAAGTTACTGGTGCAGTTCCACGCTGCTGCAGCGGATAGTAAGCTCAAGGCAGTGTACAAAAAGTTTTCAAGTGTAGATCGGGGTACTGTGGCTCTTCATTCCCCTGCCAAGAGCCTTATGGCCAAGTTGGCCAAGTCATTACCATAACTTTGGAGCTTCCAAAGTTTTATTGGCATATTAGTGTGTTCCATTGGATAGTGCTTTTTCAGTAGAGTCATGATCTTTGTATATCTAATTCCTTGTCTCTTGGGATGAACAGTCATCAGACTATCTAGTGTTAAAACATTTTATCTTAGGAAATCAAACATTTACCGCTTTTCTTATGATGTTAGCCAATAAACTTGGCCAGCACATACGGTGCTAAGCTAAAAATCTGCTTTTTAAAAGCTTACAGAAGATATTTTCAGAGTTGTTTCAGGGGCTGTCCATAGAATGGACAACTCTTTAGCTTGAATCCAGAATGAGGAATGCACAAAACAAAAATGAGGCAACTGATCAAAGGAACAAGGAGCTGGATGACACAGTTCTCTAAGATAAATAAATAAATTGCAATATAGCTTCTGAATCACAGTTGGAATAGGAAAATTATTGACATCACTTTGCACTGAACACAGAAAATTTTACAACACGAAACTTCATGACAAGCCTTACAGTTTGACATGAACGTCTTTGTTCAGCTTCCCATTTTATTTTCACATTAATGTGATAGTAGAAAAACCCATGATATTTTACCCTATATTTATTGTTCCTTTACTCCATCACCATTAACAATTCCCTGTGTCTTGTCGTCCTCCACTTTCACTTTGGCTCCACAGCAGCTCTTCGTGGCATGCGATACCTCAACTTTCCTTCTACAGCAGCCACCTTCCATCTTCCCTAGATCTGTCCTCCTTTCCATGAACTCCAAATTCTCCTTCCAAACCTCACCATTAGAATACACCTCTTTTTTCCATATTGGAACAGAAGCCTTTAGCTCATCAATCAAAAACTTACAAGCATCAAGGGCATCAGCACGATGAACAGCTGATACTGCAATGAAGACACTTGTTTCTCCAACTGGAACTGGGCCTAGTCGGTGTGCCACAACAATAGAGTAAATATTCCAGGATTCTCTAGCGGAAGAACAGATGGACTTAATCTGACGAATTGCCATTGGCACATATGCTTCATATCTTAGCTCCACAACTGTCTTGCCTTCAAATGTGTCTCTTGTGGTGCCAGAAAATGTTGCTATGGCCCCAGCTTGGGGAGCACTGACATAGTTTATGTATTTGGCAAGGTCAATTAGATTGTTCTCATCCAGAATTTCCACTGTAGTCCTTTCATCATCAGCCATCTTGGATTGAATATGTTGTGATCACTTGAGAGTTTGGTGGATATTCCAGTAACCAGTGAAGTGTGTATTCATAATCCACATATATAGACAAGAAGCATCTGTCAATTTACCAAAATGTCAAACTATCTAATAATTAGGTGGTGGATTCCAACAATTTGTCTACTTCAAAGTACTTATCAAGACAAGATAAATCTACAAGCAAAAAGAACAATACCCCAAATCAAGCTCATTAGATCTGAATTAAGAAATGAGAACGCCCCAAAATCCACTAAGACGCTAAAGGTCCTTAAAAAAACATCAAGCAACCAAGGACAACGACTTCTTGCAAAATAAACAAATTTGAAACTAAGATAACATCCGCATCTCAAGCAATTAAGATATTATCAATGAAACCAAGCTGACAAATAAGCAAACAGAAGGCAGACTTGACGAACTCAAGAATACAAACCTTTTTATGGATTTAGCTAAAGAAGACGGAGGCGAATAAACTTTTACCGTATTCACCAATCATGAATTCTTAAAACTGGGTATTTGACGGAAATGGAAGCATCAAGGAAAAGAAGCGCAAAAAAAAGGTCTACAACAACCTTGGACAAATGTAAGGAAGCAACTACACAAACAGATTTAAGTATCATCAATGACGGTTGACCAACCTAAGCTCTCACCTTCCACAGTCACAACTGATAACAACCTTGATAGTTGCCGAAAGTAGAGTTGACCCAGATAGCAGCTTGTTAGATTGATGGCTACAACCAGTGAAAGGTCCAGCCTTCCACAAATATTGGGATTAAAATGGCAGATTCAAGGGAATCCAACGCAAAGACGTTTGCAGTTTTGCACTCTTAGCCACCGCGTTTATAAGTGGGCCTATGACTGTGTTTTGGTGCAATCAATGGGCTGTGTATACAGACGAGGCCCAGTTTAAGTACCTTTAATCAAAATTAACCTGAGCCTTTGAACAATCTTTCGAATTTAAAATTCATCTTAAAATCTAAATTTTTTAAATTAAAATTCGATTAAAAACTTTTTTAATTAATTTTTAACCAAATTAAGCCAACCAAAATGCCCTCCAACACAATTGATATAAACAATGATATAGAAAATAAGAGAGATTGCTCAAGAAAAATATAATTTAGGGCTCTCTAAAATTGGGTACATATATAACTTGTTCTTCAAACATATCAATCAACTTGACCCAAGTCCAAGAAAACTTGTATGAAGCTATAATCATACATATGTTCTCAAATATCCTAATTATATTTCATGAATGAAACGCACAAATAATAATACAAAGCCAACGATAATGTTTTGTTTCCAAACAAGTAATGACAATATGAGCTAAAAGCAATGGAAACAAATAAGTTTCTACCGGTTAAGTTCACTAGTTAGAGATAAGCGAATCTATCAAAATCAACCAAGTATACTCTTTTATCTCTTATACAAATGGATCAAATATATGTTAACATCACTCAGCATTGAGGTCATGTTCAACAAATTTGGAAATCAATCTGAAAATCACCACTAGAATATTTGAATATGTTACACTCTGACAAAAAAGGCAAACAAAAGCATGCCTTCTCTCTAGACAATCCTTACATGCCAAATCCTACCACCACAAACCTATAATACAAGTGAGAACTCTATATATAATTACAATTAGTAAGCGGTAACTCCATGGAGGTTCTTTAACTTCCTAAAGGAGCCCTGTCATCTGGCCCAGCAAGTGTGATCTGGTGGTACAATAATTTGCAGAAAAGCAATTAACCCTTCAGTGGTTGCGAAGAATGAATCAAAGGATAAGATTTCTAGCAAAACGTTGTCAAACAATAAAAACAAATTGGATTGAAGCAAATCAACACTTTTTGGCTACAGGTCACTATTAATGACTAATATCCAAATAGAAAGAATGTTTCTTGCCTAGGCCCTTAGAACCTGCAGAATTTGATAAAATGCATCTTGTCATACAATTCTACGAGCTGCTTTTGGCAATTGATAAGTTCTTCATTATCTTTTGTACATATCTAAACAAACAAATTATATGCAAAAAAATTGGCAATTTAAACATCATTTCTACAATAATAAATAAAAAGTTGAAGAAGTGCATCATTTAAAGAAAAATTTGAAAAATGCTTACATTGCAGTCAAAAGCAAACCTCCTTGCAAGCATAATGGCCGCATTTCTGTCTCTCTCAGATTCAAAGGCCAAGACAAAGGAAAGCCCTTTCTTTGCTTGCCAGAACAAAGCCTGAGCTGCAGCATTCCCACCACCTCTCACTCCACATAACTAAAGCACAAGAAAACAGTATAAAACGGGGCTGCTAAAAGATGTTAACGGGTTCACAAGCCATCCTTTGTTAGGAGAAAAAGATTTGCAATCCACTATACCTGCATTGAAGTGGAGTAGTACTCTTTAGTGATTGTTGTCCTCCCTCTGCAAAGCTTCATTCGCATCTTTCCCACGTGAAGCACATGAATTGATTCAGAGACATGATCAGCACCACTCATTTGGGTGACAACCACCTGAACAAAAGTATAGTTAAAACCAAGTATAAAAGTCATCAGATTCTGAGATGAAATACAAAAGCTAAAGACCACTTCAACACGAATGAAAACTAATGTAACCAACATAGATTTGAATTGAGAAAAATCTGAACAACATTAATGGCTAGACTCAGGAGAATCTAATCCATGGCTCATCTAGCATATTAGACAAGGTAAATAGAGTGGAATAACCAAAATGATTAGGCGCACATGCAATGCTTGAATAGTTTTAACATCACCGACTCTCAAATATTAAACACCATCCACAATTAACTAGTTTGAGAAAAGAAAACAATGAGGTAAAGACACATACATTGAATTCAACATCGTGTTTTCGAACAAGTGCCTCCACATAGCTACCCAGACCAGCAGCTGGACATGGAATTAGGTCAGCATTTAATTATTTAGCATGTAAAGTAACCATGAAGGACTTGTGTACTTGAAATTAGACCGAAACCTTGAAATAAGATTATCAGAAAATATAATGTTACGAAACCTACAGCAGGACACCAAATCAAACCAGAGCAGCAGTTGAAAAGAAAACCTGGATCAATGGCACCCGTTGTAGCCAACGTGATACGCTGATCACTGCATACAATTTCAGCTTGCAAGACTCTCCCAACGTCAAAAGGCTCTGGAGCATAAACTGATTTAGTAGCTCCTGTAAGATATAGATACTGACGAAATAAGTGATAGCCCATACACAGAATGTCTCATCAGCAGCAATTGATAATTCACACAATATGACATGGTCTTCTAATCAATGAATTGAAACAGTATTCTATAATCAGTTATGAACTCTTAAATCTATCAACAGCTTAAACTTTCTTGTATTTCCCACGCCCTCACCCCCAAAACCCCATAAACCCAGAAAGAAATGCACAGAAAGCAATTTCACTGACAATACGTATATATCTGATAGAAGTTTAATGTAACAGCCATACATAAGAACTTCTTTTATGAACTGTATGTTCATCTGGTTAATTGTAAAAAAACAAGCCCTTAGATACACATAGTGGCCCTTCATTCATCACAGCATATCTGCTGGGTTTCAGTGGATCAGGTCCCTTTTGTTCTGATGAATCCATTGCACTTACAGCTACATAAAATATCCTATCCAAAACCACTATTGTGAATAAGAGCTGTTTTGCTCTATATTGTATTTCTTAGAGAATGTAGTACATATATACATGAATAGGAATACTGAATAGCATAGAGAATCTATACAAACACAGGAGATAATGCTATCTAATATAATCTGATTATAATCAGATTATCACAATATTATGTGATCATACCGTATCTTGACCACACTCTCCCTGAAGTTGGATCATAGATATCAATCATGTCTAACTTGCTGATACATTCTTCAAATGCTTGTCTTTGAAGTCCTTTGGTAAATACATCTGCTGTCTGCTTCTTCATTGGTACATAAGTTAGGCATATTGTCCCATCTTCTATCTTTTCCTTGATAAAATGTCGATCAACTTCAGCATGCTTTGTTCTCTCATGGTGGACTGGATTGTGTGCCATGCTTAGGGCTGCCTTGTTATCACAATAATGCTTTATAGGTGACTCAAAATTGATTTCCAATTCTGTCAGCACTCTTTTTAACCAGAGACTTTCACAAATCCCTTTTGCAACTGCTCTAAGTTCAGCTTTTGCATTACTCTTGGCTACCACCTTTTGCTTCTTACTTTGCCACGTGACCAAATTTCCCCACACGAGTGCAATATCTAGTGGTTGATTGTCTATCCTCTTCTGAACCTGCCCAATCTGAATCAGTATATATTTCAATTTCTTTGATCTCCCTTTTTAAATAATAATCCTTTCCCAGGAGTACCCTTTAAATACCGTACGATCTTATAAATTGCCTCAAAATGCTTACACTTTGGTGCATGCATGTAGCAACTTACAACACTCACGACAAAAGCAATATCTGGTCTAGTATGAGACAAATAAATTAGCCTTCCCACTAGTGTCTAGTATACTTCACAGTTAACCAATTTATCTTCTTCATCTTCAAACTTTGTGCTTTCAATGGGGGTGGTGTTTGGTTTACATCCTAACATTCCTGTCTCCTTCAAGAGATAAAGAATGTACTTCCTTTGTGAGATGTAAATCCCTTTCTTTGATCTAGCTACTTCCATGCCTAGGAAATACTTCCTTTCTCCTAAGTCTTTAACTTCAAATTCTTTCCTCAAAGCTGACTTGAGTCTTGTAATTTCCTCTGCATCATCACCAGTTGTGACAATATCATCTACATACACAATCAAAATTGTCTTATTACCCTCTCTAATTTTGAAGAACATTGTATGATCCGACTGAGCTTGTGCGTATCCTTCTGTTTTTAGAACTTTGGAAAATCTTTCAAACCAAGCTCATGATGATTGTTTCAGCCCATATACTGATTTTCTTAGTCTGCATACTCTATTTCCCCCTCCTTCCTTATCAAACCCTGGAGGAAGTATCATATATACTTCTTCCTTTAGTTTGCCATTCAAGAAGGCATTTTAATGTCAAGTTGTTGAAGGGGCCAATCAAAGTTAGCAGCTACAGAAAGCAACAGTCTGATAGCGTTTAGATTGGCCACAGGTGAAAATGTCTCTTTGTAGTCCATCCCATAGGTCTGAGTATAGCCCTTTGCTACCAATCTTGCTTTATACCTCTCAATGGAATCATCAGCCTTATATTTGACTGTGAATATCCACCTACATCCCACGGGTTTCTTCCCTTTTGGCAAATCAGCTTCTTCCCACGTTTCATTTTTTTCAAGTGCTCTTATTTCTTCAAAAACTGCTTCTCTACATTCTAGAACTTTAATAGCTTCTTGGATATTATTGGGAATGTCAATTCTGTCCAGATTAGCAATAAATGCTTTATATTGAGAAGATAGAGCATCATAAGAGACAAACCTCTCAATCAGGTGCATGGTACATGAACTAGATTTCTTCCGTAAAGTAATTGGCAGCTCTAGATCTCTATTGTCTTATTGTTCCTTTGTATTACTACTCTGAGCTTCTTCAGTAGGAACTTGCATTGGTTCAGAGATTGGTATAGCTTCAGGGGCAAGGAGTGTACTACATGTTTTCTTCTTCTGAGAGTACATTTTGAGTGTATTGTCAAGCATGGCTACTTCTATATCAGGATTTGTCTTTGTAGGAGATGCTTTGGACATAGGTGTTAGGATAGGCTCAAGAACAGATGTACAAGGAGGATCAGGTTGAAATTCATCACCAAACTCACTCCAATACTCCGCCTAAATCGAAGACTTGGGATAGAAGGAATCTGTTTCAAAAAAAGTGACATCACAACTAATAAACAACCTTTTTGATATAGGGTCATAGCATTTATGCCCTTTTTGTGTAGCAGAGTAACACAGAAACACACATTTTTTGGCTCTTGGATCAAGTTTGTTGTGTGAATAACTATGACTAAAGACTGTACACTCGAAAACCTTTAAAGGAAGGTTAGTTTCAAGATGGGTAGTAGTATGGATTTCCTGAAATTTTTGAAGAGGTGTTTTGAAAGAAAGGACACGACTAGGCATTCGATTAATAAGGTAGGTTGCAATAAGGATAGCATCCCTGCAAAAGAATTTTGGAACATTGCTAGTGAACATCAAGGTCCTAGCAACTTCAAGAAGGTGTCCATTTTTCCGCTCAGCAATCCCATTCTGTTGAGGACTATTGACACAAGTACTTTTGTGGACAATTCCATGTTTTTGGAAGAATGTATGAACATTTTGATTAAAATATTCAATACCATTATTAGTATGGAGGACTTGAATACTTGTTTGAAATTGATTTTTTATCATCTGATAAAAGTTGATGAACACAGTAGGGACTTCAGTTTTATCCTTCAAAAGAAACACCCAACACTAATGAGTATTATCATCGATGAATAATGAACCACTTTGAATTGGTTCTATTAGTGACACGAGATGGGCCCCAAAGATCACTATGGATAAGTGAAAAAGGTTTTGTGGGTTTGTATTCAGACCTTGTAAAAGAAATTCTTTGATGCTTAGCAAATTCACAAGCATCACATTGA
>JAOTIZ010000202.1:5837982-5854969 GCA_027123425.1 Erythroxylum panamense | reverse complement strand
TATATAATCTGATTACAATCAGATTATCACAATATTATGTGATAATACCGTATCTTGACCACACTCCCCCTCAAGTTGGATCATAGATATCAATCATGCTAACTTGTTGATACATTCTTCAAATACTTGTCTTTGAAGTCCTTTGGTAAATACATCTGCTGTCTGCTTCTTCGCTTGGTACATAAGTTAAGCATATTACCCCATCTTCTATCTTTTTCTTGATAAAATGTCGATCAACTTCAACATGCTTTGTTCTCTCATAGTGGACTAGATTGTGCGTCATGCTTAGGGCTGCCTTGTTGTCATAATAATGCTTTATAGGTGACTCAAAAATGATTTCCAATTCTGTCAGCATTCTTTTTAACTAGAGACTTTCACAAATCCCTTTTGCAAATGCTCTAAGTTCAGCTTCTAAACTACTCTTGGCTACCACCTTTTGCTTCTTACTTTGCCACATGACCAAATTTCCCCACACAAAAGTGCAATATCCAGTTGTTGAGCATCTATCCTCTTCTAAACTTGCCCAATCAAAATCAGTATATATTTCAATTGTTCTTTGATCTCCCTTTTTGAATAATAATCTCTTCCCATGAGTGCCCTTTAAATACCGTAAGATCTTATAAACCTCAAAATGCTTACTCTTTGATGCATGCATGTAGCAACTTACAACACTCACAGCAAAAGCAATATCTGGTCTAATATAAGACAAATAAATTAGCCTTCCTACTAGTGTCTGGTATTCTTCATGGTTAACCAGTTTATCTTCTTCATCTTCAAACTTTGTACTTTCAATGAGGGTGGTGCTTGGTTTACATCCTAACATTCATGTCTCCTTGAAGAGATCAAGAATGAACTTCCATTGTGACTTGGCAAATCTTTCAAACCAAGCTCGTAATAATTGTTTCAGCCCATATAGGGATTTCCTAAGTCTGCATACTCTGTTTCCTCCTCCTTCCTTATCGAACCCTGGAGGAAGTTTCATATATACTTCTTCCTTTAGTTTGCCATTCAAGAAGGCATTTTTAATGTCAAGTTGATGAAGGGGCCGATCAAAGTAGCAGCTACAGGCAATAGTTTGATAGTGTTTAGTTTGGCCACAGGTGCAAATGTCTCCTTGTAGTCCATCCCATAGATTTGAGTATGGCCTTTTGCTACCAATCTCACTTTATACATCTCAATGGAACCATCAGTCCTGTATTTGACTGTGAATATCCACCTACAACCCACAGGTTTCTTCCTTTTTGGCAGATCAACTTCTTCCCACATTTCATTTTTTTCAAGTGCTCTTATTTCTTCGAAAACGTCTTCCCTCCATTCTGGAACTTTAAGAGCTCCTTGGATATTATTGGGAATGTCAATTCTGTCCAAATTAGCAATAAATGCTTTATACTGAGAAGATAGAGCATCATAAGAGACAGACCTCTCAATCGGGTGCATGATACATGATATAGATTTCTTCCGTAAACCAATTGGCAGTTCTAGACCTGTTTTGTCTTCTTGTTCCTTTGTATTACTACTCTAAGCTTCTTCGGTAGGAACCTGCATTGGTTCAAAGATTGGTATAGCTTCAGGAACAGGGAGCGTACTACTTGTTTTCTTCTTCTGAGAGTCATTTTAAGTGTATTGTCAGGTATGGCTACTTCTTCTATATCAAGATTTGTCTCTATAGGAGATGCATTGGATAGAGGTGTTAGGATAGGTTCAGGAACAGATGTACAAGGAGGTTCAGGCTAAGATTCATCACCAAACTCTCTCCAATACTCCCCCTAAATCGAAGACTTGGGATAGAAGGAATCTGTCTTAGAAAAAGTGACATCATAATTAACAAACAACCTTTTTGATATAGGATCATAGCATTTATACTCTTTATGTGTAGCTAAATAACCCAAAAACACAAATTTTTTGGCTCTTGGATCAAGTTTGTTGTGTGAATAACTGTGAATAAAGGTTGTACACCCGAAAACCTTTAAACAAAGTTTAGTTTCAAGATGGGTAGTAGTATGGATTTCTTGAAATTTTTGAAGAGGTTTTGAAAGAAAGGACACGACTAGGCATGCAATTAACAAGGTAGGTTGCAATAAGGATAGCATCCCCTTGGAACATTGCTAGTGAACATCAAGGCCCTAGCTACTTCAAGGTGTCGATTTTTTCGCTCAACAATCCCATCTTGTTGAGGATTATTGACACAACTTTTGAGGACAATTCCATGTTTTTGGAAGAATATATGAAAATGTTGATTAAAATATTCAGTACCATTATTAGTATGAAGGACTTGAATACTTGTGTGAAATGATAAAAGTTGATGAACACAGTAGGGACTTTAGTTTTATCCTTCAAAAGAAACACCCAACACAAAGGAGTATAATCATCGATGAATGTAATGAACCACTTTGAATTGGTTCTATTAGTGACACGAGATGGGCCCTAAAGATCACTATAGATAAGTGAAAAAGGTTTTATGGGTGTAGTCAGACCTTGTAAAGAAATTCTTTGATGCTTAGCAAATTCACAAGCATCACATTGAACACAAAGATCTTTATTTATTGAAATATTTGGAAACAATCATAACATATACTGGAAGTTTGGATGACCTAACCTTTTATGCCATATTAATAGTTCATCATTCTTAGGGACAATCACACTATTAACCAAGCTATAAGGAGTAGAATGACTTTCTTCATCTTCAAAGTAGTATACTCCATCTACCTCTTTAGCCCTACCAATCAACTTCCCAGCTGACAAGTCCTATATAACACAATGAGTAGGGAAAAAATGAGAGCTCTACAATTAGCTTCTTTTGTCAATTTACTAATTGAAGGGAGGTTACAGTCTAGACTTGGAACATGTAGAACGGAGTTTAATTTCATAGAATTTGTTACTTTGATATCTCCTTTTCTTGCAACCGAAGAAGAATCACCATTTGCTACCTTAACCTTTTCATGCCCAGCACAAGGAAAATATGAATGAAACAGCTTATAGTCATCTATCATATGGTCTGATGCTCCAGAATCAACCATCCATTTCTTCCTACCGCATGAGGATAAAAAAGCTTGTAAGTACCTCTTATAGTAGCCCTAGCAACTGTACTTGTCTTCAGTTGATGGCTGTCACTTTGAAGACTCTTTAGTATTTCCATTAATTTCCTTAGTGAAATATTCAGCTCACCAGCTTGTTGTTTCTGACTATCTTCAGATTTTTCTGTTCCTCCTTCACTAGATACTTGATATCCTCGGTTTTTTCCTTTTCGTGGTTTCCAATCTGGAGGCTTTTCATGGATGTCACAGCATCTATCTTTGGTGTGACCACTTTGTTTGCAATGAACACACCACTTTTTCTTACCCTTCTTACTGGATTCACCATGGGACATCAATGCAGACGCTTCATTAGTAGGTATTGGAAACAAATTTTATTCTTTTTTCTATTCTTTTAGCATAATTTTCCTCCTTGCTGCTTCCCTCCTAACTTCAAAAAAACTTCTTTAGTTGTTGGTAGAGGAACTCTACTTAGGATTCTGCCACGGACATCATCCAATTTTTTGTTGAGATCAGCCAAAAATTCAAAGACTCTTTCCTTTTCAATTTTCTGGTTGTACATCACAGCATCTTCCTTGGATCTCCACTCTTCATCCGACAGAAGGTCAAGTTCCTGCCATAATGCTACCATTTCAACCCAATATTCTATAATTTCTCTGTCACCTTGCTTCATTTGCCACAACTTTGTTTTATCTTGTAGATTTGCAATGCATCCTCTCCATCATAGTATAATTATCGCACCCCTTACCAAATTTCTCGAGCTGTTGGCAAAAACATGAAGGTACGTTTGATCATCAATATCATGGCGTTGATAAGCCATGACAAGACCATGGAGTTGCCTATCTCCCACTGTCGCACAGCTTGCGAGTTCATTGGGACTAGAACGTTTCCATCTCCAACAATAAAGCTCAACTTCCTGTGTCCTTCAATGGCAAATTTCATAGCTTGAGCCCACTCCCGATAGTTCGTTCCTTTGTTAGAAACGATGACAATGAAGCTCCTTCAAGACCAGAGGTCATCGACGACTGACCTCCAGTCTCGTTTAGATTAGCCGTGGAGGATCCCTCAAGATTGGAAGCCATTTCTTGACTTTCCGGGGTTGACTCAGTTTCACTATCTCTTTCAAGTGGCTATGATACCATGTGAATAAGAGTTGTTTTGCTCTATATTGTATTTCTTAGAGAATGTAGTACATATATACATGAATAGGAATACTGAATAGGATAGAGAATCTATACAAATACATGAGAATCCTAAGATAATGTTGTTTAATATAATCTGATTACAATCAGATTATCACAATATTATGTGATAATACCATATCTTGACCACAACTATCAAATGAAACAACCTAAACTATTGATCACAACCATGGTTAAGTTTGTTAATTTTATGCAACTTTTAAGGAAGAGCTAGTGCTAAACCATCATGATTTCAGTGTCACCCACCCCACTCTTCACACCACCCCCCACCACACAAAAGAGGGTTAATCAGAGTGTAAAATAATGATGAAAGGAAAAGAAAAACCATTGTCAGTATCAACAGGCGTGGAGAAGAAAAACACATGTCACTACCTGATATAAGCTCCTTCTTGCCACCTTCAGATGATACTCGGTACCATTGAATCAAACAGTTCGAAAGATCCGGAGAATTGTCAGAACAGGCCTTGATCCGCAAATATGAACCTAAAGCTTCAGAACCATCAAATTCATAAAATTGGGTAATACTTTGCTCCCTTCTCCTACTCAAAACCAGCTGGAAGAGATAAAAGATAAGTAGACCACAGAAAAAGTTAGTAACAGAAACCTGTCCACATTTTATGTATGATAATATTCATGTAAAATCAACAATTGCATGCTTTAATGTACACTTGATTGTCTCTTTACTCTTTAGAGTTAGCAGTAAATTAAGAAGCATATGCACTGGAATCACGAATAGGCTTATTAAGAAAGAATAGCACAGCCATTATCAAAGATCTGAAAGGAGAATGACAATTTGTGTGTCACATGCAAGGACAATAATCAGAAGATGCTGGAAGATGTAAAATACCACAACTTTGATAGAACAAGTAGCATAATTTAAGTACTTGCATCTATATGAAAACTACTCCTTTTCAAATTCTTTAATATCCAAACTAAAAACACAAATACAAGAGTCACATCTTTTTGTGAACAAAAGATATAGTTCATTCAGATCAATAAACTTTTACGCACTACTGATACTTTGCTTTAATGATTAGGAGATTCTGGAGTAAATAGGTTGTATGATCTATTTACTGCAACATTCTGTGCATCGTATATAGAAATATCATAATATTAGAAATAGTATATTTCTGATTATAGAATAAAGTATTATTCTGCATTATAAATAAATACCCTATGGTCTTTCTGTCTGTGTAAGCTTAATGGTCAAATCTTGTTACCTTGCCCATAAATATCCCTTCTCTCTCTTTTTTTTTTTACTTCAACTACATAATTGAAAACAATCAAAAGATATACAGCATTTTCTGGTGTAGAACTAGCCATTAAGAGAATATTCTTTATATGATGTCTTACAAAAGAAAGTTTCTCTTTGTTAGACTTGAGCACACAAATTTGAACAGGAGTCTGATCATTTGATAACTCCAATATTGTGAGAAGCTGCCAAGTGACAACGAATGCCACAAAGGTGCACAGTTGATTATCAATCATTACTTTTGAGGTGAACAATCTTTTCAAAGCAAGAAATGAAAGATCAGACTGATGGGCAATTTCATGATAAATCTAAGAATTATACTAGAGAGCCATAAAATACTGATGTTATTAATCAGAACCCTAACCATAGCCAATGCAGAATAAAGAAATAAGACTAAGAGCAATAAACAGATTCACAGCATCTAAAAAATCCAAAGAATCCATCACAGAATTTATATGCAGCTCATTGCATGCCAGAATGGAACTATAACCCAACCTCTTTTTGAAGCTGAAGAGATCGTTTCGACTTCTCAGCAAGTTGAATCCTCAACGCTTGCAACTCATGTTCCATGTCCATCACCTACAAAGTTTATCAATTCAGAAATCAACAAAATTAAAAGAATATTAAATTTGTGTCACACCCAGTTGAATTGTCACAAGGATGTAGGAAGTGTCCATTTGCGCGCTTGAGACTCCGCATCCAGAGATTTCATAAATAAAGTTCTAGAGTTAGAGGTCAAGTAAAAAATTCCCAAAAAACAAATAGTTCCAACCCCTTGAAATCTTGATCATCAGTATTCCCGTATGTTTGCCACGGTTAAAATGCACAAATAGATGATCTACAAAGCTATTTATCCATTATAAAACTAATATCACAATTAAATTTCAGATACAGACAGATACACAATTAATTGTAGTAAAGCATTTCAAGGTTTAAGAAACATGCTAGCATCAGTTTTGACACAAGAACAAAATTCCATGATTCAGCGTGGGGGAAAACTTCACGTAGAAGCTCCAGCATATACCTTGCTTGGCTGGTGCAACATTTTGATCCGCCTGGCCTCTTGAACCTCCTTCATCAATTCTTCCAGGTCCTAATAACCACAAAATATAGTTTTTCAAAGGTGATAACAAGAACATACTTGAAACTAAAACTTTATAACTTCAATTCCAAAAACGAGATCACAAAGGAGAACATGAAAAAGGATATAAAGCTGCCGAAATCGTTGCGGTTCTAGAATTAAGAATTTGATTTCGGATGAAGTTCAGTGGCTGCAATGCAGTGTTACGACCAATGACTAATACAATAAACAACAAATTAAAAAAAAGGGAAGCAATTAGAATCTAAAACAAGAATTACAAGACAGAAGTCTCGAATTCCTATCTACATTTCTTACAAGTGTACAAAGAAATATACTTACTTCCAATGGTGTTGTACAAGCAAGAATATCAACCAGTAATTAACAAGTCCTAGAACAAATAGCAATTAACACAAACCTGCTTCCCAGAAGCTCGAGACATCCGCTCATGTTCTTGAAGAGCCTCTTCCACCCTCTGAACTGCTGCTCTGGCACTCTCAATCTCAGCACGAGCAAAGGCTCGTTCCTCATCAACAAGTTTCTTCGCATCCTCTGTGGCCTAAAAGGGTTATAAACACTTAGTACTGAAGACTATGTACTGAGTATAACTTTCTATATAAAATATAGGAGAAAATCAGTATAGAGAATAAAGTTTTTGGGAAGGAATGCCCATATGACTTGGCTCAAAGATATGAAAAATGAAAAGTGAAGATGAGAAGAATTGCAAAACGAAAAAATAGAGAAGTCTGAAAACTAAAGGAGCCAAAACCGAAAAGGATTGCTGATCTCAAAATCTACAAGACCATGATCATAAAAAATGTCAAGCTTGTTTTTTACTTGATAACGTCTAAAAAGAAAACAAAAGGGAAAAAAGGGGGGAGGAGATGAAAGTCAGGGGCATAAATGTGCATTGTATATCCAATAAATAAAGATGAAATAAATACGAAAAAGCATAGAAAAGGTTTAAAACATAGTCCATCTTCTATTAAAGATTACATTACCTGCCTAAGAAAACTTGCTAGCTTTTTTACTTCTGCTTTTTCTTGAATAAGTTCTCCTTCCCTTTCAGTAAGCTGAACCGCTAACGCTTCAACCTAAAATTAAAAAATAATAATAATAATTTAGGATTTCTTTTACCATTTCAAATATTTTATTGTCAATAGTATATCAGCCAGAAAGTTGAAAAATGCTAGCAGGTAGAAATATTCTACAAGGAAAGACAATACAGATATGAAATGAAAAGAGATAATAATTAGTAGCAAGTGTTAATATTTCTGTGCAGCAATGATTATTGACTTGACGTTTTAGATTTCTATAAAGTTTTCCTAAAATAGCCAAGATTCACTTCAAATACAAAAGCTGCTGGGTCCAAAATCAGCATGACTCTTATGGTCATCATTAATGATGAACCATTTACAAACACATTTTCTCAACCTGATAATTGATTCATATAATTTGCTTACAAAGAACCACCAACCTAGCCAGTCAAAATCAAATCCTGTCCCAGAAATTAATTTATCCAAAGTTAGACCTTGATTTTTCATTTCTCTAACCTAAATTTGTTCTGCAATGGCATGGCTACAGAAACCCTGTTATCACATCACATACAAGATCACAATTTCTGGAACGATAAAATCTAACAAAGAGAGCAGTCATGAAACAGCTACCATGACAATAGCTTCCTCTACATCATCCTTGTTTCTACCAGCCACACGTCCTCTTAAAGATTCTAGAGCATCTCTAAGCTTCTTCAGAAGAACATGTTTTTCCAGCGAAGCTGCCTCCCTGAGTCTAGCCTGCAATTGGTCCAAAAATTACATGTTTATGATTATTTCTTCCAAAGCATTATAATACCGCCAATGTTTCTCAAGCTCAGAACCCCAAAGAAAAAATCATCAGAGTAATATACGCATGAATAACAATATTTTCATGGATCAAGTTCCAAATTGCCAACATATCCCCACACTGTACAAGGTCTGCTTAACTGCCAAAACCTAAGTGAAACAATGTGTAGATTGCAGTTTATACCATTAATTTTCTTACTGTGATCAGGTAATTTCTTTTTTAAGTAAAGGCATGACAAGGTAGAAAATCTTCCCCGTTATAAAATTTGTTGACTATGCACAGTTAAAAGCATGCGTCTATTATTTTTCCTTAACAATTTATCCCGTATTTAAAATCAATCTTACATCCCAATAATAAAAAGTATCAACTAATAAGACGTTGAAATCCCAGTATTTTATAAAAGACCGTTCAATTGCTCACCAAGTCAAGTTTAGAAACAAACACAAACAGCCACAAAAATCTTAAGCAATCTTACTTCTTCAGACAACTTAGCTGCTGCTGCCAAGCCCTTCTCGAATTTGCTGGCAAGATCACGCACAGAGAGGCGTTTCTGTTGCTCCAAAAGTTGTGCAGTCTCACGAGCCACAGCCTCTTTCATGGACAGCACTTTTGGGTCATCTTTTGCATCCATTATCTGATTGTTGGCCCCAATTCTGTAATTAGGAAACCTACTTGATGCAAAGGCAACATCCGCAGAAACCGCCGGGACGGCATCTTTCTGCATGGTATCTCCAAAATCACGGGTGACCCTCGTCATTATTTCACACTAACAACCCTGTTTACCAATCAAAAAAGTAAAGATTACCAAATAGGAAAAAAGATGAACATACGATTATCCTAACCGGATTATCACCTTAAAAACAAAGCAAAATGTGGTCAGTACTTACCGACCAAATTTAACCAAAGCTTGACAGGAACTTTGAACAGTTCAAGAGGAGAAATTTTAAAATCTCTAACAGGTAACAAGAAGTTACGTGCTTTGATCACCTTCCTAAACCAACAAAATAAAAAATAAAAAAGCACCACTTAAACCGAAGAAGAGAACAAAAAGATCGGGAAAGTAGACAAAAAAAAGGCTCGGAAGCAAAAAAAGCTAAGACTATAAACCATCAAACTCAGTTATGAACAACTATATTGCATACAACAAAACAGCAGACGGCAAAAAGGTTGAGACTTTAGGAGTCAAAGCTCAAGTGACAGAGAGAAATGAGAGAAAATAAACCCTAACCCTCTAGCTAAATTTAATTGTTAAGGTGAAAATGTCGAGAAAGGAGACCTGAAAAAACACAAAGAAAGGAAGAATTTGGACTTACAGGTCACAGAAAAAGAAAATTCATCAAAAAATGAAAAATGTATCCAACAAGGATGATGTTGATGTGGAGACTTAAGATTCTTCTAATTTCTTGGGTTAGATGCCAATGCAAGTAAGCAATTGATTGATTGAAATTTAATGTATTTCCCTTTAGACAAAGAGAGCTGAGAATGAGGAAAGTTGGAATCTGGAAATGGAAAGTAGGAGATGGTGGGTAATAGGCTGGGCTGCCTTTTACTTTTTCAAAAAAGGACCATTCGTTGAAATTAGGGTTACCACCTAAGATTGTAGGAGAGCATACCCACTCCCAAATCATCAAAGACTTTAATATTCCAATTATGCATTTGATTAGTCCGTTTTGATTGAACCTTAAAAACACAAACATATTAGACAATGAGATTTCAATTCTAAGTTACCGGATGTCAATTTTATCCCGATCAGGTTAACTTAGTCATGAGCAGGCCACGACTAAAATAATTTGACTCAATCGAAAAGACAAAATCAACATCATTTTATAAATTTTTATAAAAAGGTAAGAATGGACCGGGTCATCTAAACGAAGGTGACATCCTATCTTCAATAGGTTTTAAAGAGTGAAAATATTTTTAAGGGTTTTTTTAATTTAAGAATTTGTATGTTTAAATTGAAAAAGATAAATAATCATAAATGACTTTCAATAACCACTTAGTTGAATAAAATGCTATAAATTAAAGTATTATTAAGATAATTAATTATACAAATTTGTTAACTGAATAATACTTAATGTTTTAAAAAAAATTAAAAACGATCTGTTTATTAGTTACAGATAAGGTTGCGTATTATTAGATGTTTTCAAATCTTACGTCTCAGTGGGATTTTTACTAGGTGTTGTTGTTGTTATTGTAACGGTTTAAAAATTCTATAATTTGCCTTGTAAGTTTAATAGAAATTAATTTAAAAATAATTAATTTCATTTTTAATTTTGTTGAGAAATTGACATCTTTCTGTAATAAATGGTCCCTTTTGAAACTTGCACGGGGAAATAGTGACAGCTACAATAGAATAAAGACTTTGAATTGGTAAATTGGTATTCTTTAAAGAGGTTGGGTTGGCTTCGCTTGAGATTACATAGAGTCTTATAATGTAATGAGTGTAACAATATTTTAATATTATGCATTTATTTATTTGAACAAGATTTGATATTTTCTAGGTTGGTTGGCGTGACTATACTTATATAATCAATCATCTACATTGTTTTTAATGATTAAAAAATTCAATTAGTTCAACTAATTCAATTGATTCGCCTAATTCAACTGGTTCAGCTAATTCAACCGAAAAATTCTTGAATCGTTTAATTTTTTAGTTTAAAATTTAACTTTTTAATTTATTTTAATTATTGTTATCGTTAAAATTTTATTAATTTACTAATTATTATGTTAATTTTTATAAATTAATAATTTTTTTATAAATTAAAATAAATTAATTAATTTTTAATGAAAAAGATCTTTTTAAATTTAATTTCAAATATTTGACAAATAAAAATATCTTTTAAATATATTTTAAAATTTATTTAATCTTTATTTACGCTCTTAAATTTTAAATTTGTTATTTTAGTCATTTTACTTCTACTCTGGTTTTGTTTGAAAAAAGGAAAGCTAAACTTGGAACTTTTTTGCATGGGAGGAGAACTTCTAATGGGTCCCACACGGTGCAGGCAGGAGGATGGGGTCCACTTGATTTAACTAACGAGCAACGACGAGTGACTGGTCGGTAACAAACAACAAGTAATGATGATGCTCTGTTGGTCTGGTTCCCATGTGCCAGTTTTACGGATTTGCCCCTCTAGCTTTTTCTCTCTCTAGTCTCTTCCCATCTTTTGCCTTGTTGAAACATTACAAAATGGCATATACTGCAGACATCCAATTTCACATCACTCGCTCCGAGAATCACAATTCAACGTCAAGGGTTTGAGTAAAATCCAAATAATTCAAACTTGCATGCATTAACCGTAATCCTGTCTTCTTCTTCGGGAACAAACAACAAATAGACATATCTATATCAATGATATATCAATATATATATATATATATATATATATAAAAATTACCTTTGTCGGTTAACCTGTTTTAAGATCGTGTTATTTAGGGGTGAGCATTCGAGTAATTCGGGCCGAAATTTCACTGTTCGGGCTCGGCCTGAATTACCCAAAAAAATTTTCATCTTACCCGGCCCGAACCCGAACTTTTTCTTACCCGAGCTTACCCGACCCTAATTACCTGAAATTTTGTTCGGCTTTACCCGAATTACCCGAAGTTGTTTTTTCTGATAATTTTTTTAAAAAAACCTGAAATTTTGTATTTTTATAACCTAATTCGGGTAATTGGGCCGACCCGAAGTTTTTTGGAATTACCCGACCTCAGCTCGAAAATAATTCGGGTATTACCCGAATTACCCGAAATTTGAAATTTTTTACCCGAATTAATTCGGGCTGGGCCGGGTAATCGAGTCGGCCCGAATAATGCCCACCCCTAGTGTTATTAGCTTTTATCTACACATTTATATGGATCTCGTATAAATATGTGAATAAAAATTGATAGAATAAGATTGGAATAGGTTAATAGGAACAAATGATCTAATTTCATACTATTGATTGAGTACAGAATAAAGATCAAATGTTTTTCCAACTTTCTTTTTTATATTATTAAGCTCACTGTTTAGAGATGACAGTTTGCTCAGGCCTAGGCCCAGGTCCGAAACTCACCTAATCCTTATCATTAGGGTTCAACCTTGAATTTAACTATGGCTTTCTCTATTTTTAATTTAAAATACAAAAAAAACTCTAAAGCTCAATTTGTTTAGAAAAATTAGACTTGAGGTTCGATAAATAATTGCAATCCCTAATTTTGATCCACTTGAATCTAAATTTAAATTAATGATAAATTTGTGTGAATCTAACTTATCCTTTTATTTAAATTAATTTGAAATTTGACTTAAAATTTAAAATTTAAATAAATATTAAATATTTAAAAAAATTAAATAATTTTTTCTGTATAATTCAATTTCAAATTAAGATCCATTTTATTTAAAAAGATTCGTACCCAACTTGTTATCATGCATAAGAATTACATTAACTTCACTCAATCCTCGTAATCCAAATGTTAACTATACAAATTTGATAAATGTCAGTATAGGATTGACTTGTAAGTTTTTTATATTTGGTAATTTTCTAATGTGTGAGTATATCTTTAATTTGAGTTAGAGACCGAACTATAAAAATGGATAATTTAAAATTTTTACGATTAAACCAGTTGAATTTTTTAATCATTGATTACGATATAAAGTTAAATTTTGTAATGTATTCCAAATTATAAAATTATTTTTATATGACCTGTTTGAACATCTTAAAGACCGGACCAAATCCATAACTTGTTTGGGCTGGACTTGAATTTTAAGAGTTCGGGTCGGACGTTAATATAATGGCGGGTAACAAGTGGAGTAACGTACGTGGAGCGATGCCGCGAGTACAAGTGAGCCGGAAAGGCCGAAGTTCATTGGAGAATTGAGTTTCCCTCCGATCATCAGATTTTCCCCAAAATCCATCCTAAATCGTCTATTAAGGTACTCCCCATTGTGAATTTCTTCTTCTGTTCACTGGTTTTTACCATTTTTTGAAGCTATTAAATTCCTACTACCTTCTTCCTCTACCAATTTCTTCTCGTTAACATTTTCTTTTTTTTTTGGCGGAAGAAAATTGGGAATTTGTTAGAAAGTAGAAAATGAATGCTGATTTCACACCCCTTTTGGTTTTTAATCGATTTGGTTGAATTTTGGTTACGGGTCCCGAAGATTTGTTTAGGTTGTCAATCATAATAAGCCGCTGGGTCATAGCTGCTGTCTCCAAGTTTTGGGTTTCTTTAGTTTTGTTTTGGTTGTGTTTCCCTTAGGTTTTCTGGGTTGATGTGATGATCTAGAGTTGTCTTGTTTGTGTCGGCATTAGGTCTTCTGTTTTTGTGTGGTTGAGAATTTGGTGAATGGGGATACAAACTATGGGATCTCAGAGCAATGGCCAGCAATCTCATTTAAATACGAGTCAATTGACGAGGCAAAGTTCTTGGTATAGCCTCACTCTGAATGAGGTTGAGAATCAGTTGGGAAATCTAGGGAAACCCTTGGGTAGCATGAATCTTGATGAGCTTCTCAAAAGTGTATGGAGCACTGATGCAACCGATTCTGTGGGAATGGATATTGAAACTTTGTCTTCAGCTTCTTCTCTACAACGCCAGGCCAGCTTAACTTTAGCCAGGGCCTTGAGTGGCAAGACCGTGGACCAAGTGTGGAAAGAAATTCAACAAGGGCACAAGAATAGGTTTGGCGAGGAGATAAAAGGGCCCGCCAGGGAATCTTCCTTTGGCGAAGTAACTTTGGAAGATTTCTTGGTACAAGCAGGTCTTTTTGCAGAACCATCTTTAAGCCCTTGCATGGAATTGGGTTCTATTGGTGCGGTGACCCCACAAAGTTTCCCTCAAAAACTAGTTTTGTCCCCTTCCCCTTCAACTGGAACATTATCAGACACAACATCTGGTCGGAAAAGGAATGGCCCGGAAGCACTTGAGAAGAGTATTGAGAGGAGGCTGAGGAGAAAGATCAAGAACAGGGAATCTGCTGCCCGGTCTCGAGCAAGAAAACAGGTGGACTTTTTGTCAACTTGTTTATATTCTATCACTAAATATGTTTTTTAACCGGCTTCTCGTCCATGACTGTAAAACTGATTTGTGATGGGGGGTACATAGGCTTATCATAACGAGTTGGTGAGCAAGGTTTCACGTCTAGAGGCTGAGAATCTGAAGCTCAAGAAAGAAAAGGTAGTAATCTTTTCTATTGCATATAGTCACTGATAAGAAATTTGAAAACTAATCCACCATGTCTCCTATCAACCCACTAAGCAACTTCTAGATTAAAACTGCTCAAGGATTATTTTGGATTTTCAGTGTCATTAAAGCAAGGTATATTGATGAATACAAAGACATATTTGCACTTTGAGTGATTCCTTATTTGGTTGTTGAAATTTTAAAATTTCAATGCTTTGAGTGATATCAAAGAACTGTGAAATTTTCTAATGAATGGGTGCATTAATTTGTGTTGAGATATTTTGTTTTATTTTATCTTTGAACCTTCTCTAGTCTTGATTTCTTCGAATAGTATTTCATCTCTGTTAAGTTGATTTTTGAATTTCATCTGTAGATCAAACAAGAAATATCCAACAATATTCATCCTCTAAAAGGTTCTTGTTTGTTCCTTGGATCATTGTTACTCTCTTGGTGGGTGAAGGTCATAAATCATCTGATAGGTAGTTGGCTTAAAGAAAATATTTGAATGTTTAACCTTCGAAGATTCTGTAAACAGACCTGCAAAGCATAAATATAGTTTCAGTGATTTTTGCGTTCATTGGGATCTTTTCATAACGGAAGCTGGTTGTGTTCATATATGGATTTACCTCTGTTCCTGGTAGGTGGAAGTGTTTGATTTGCAGCAGCTTTTGCCATCTTTATTCTTCTTCTTGTTTTACTATATGTTTTGCAGGAGTTTGATGCAAAATTTCCATGTGATGCATTGCCTGAAGAAAAATATCAGCTTAGGAGAACAAGTTCGGCCTCTTTCTGATATGAACTGACCAATGATAGTTTTGTAGTTCCTCAAATGTAGCGCTACTGTCATCCGTTTGTGGGGGAATCAGCTGGTTACCACGCGACATTTGCAGCAGATATGATTTCTACTAGACATCAATAGATAGTAATTTTATGTAGATTTAGTAATTGCGCAGCATTAAATGTGCCCTGTTCATATATCTAGGATATATCTTGTTGGGATTGAAAATCATAGTGGAATTGAATCGTTCCTGTTCATTAGGCTGGAACTGATTATGAGAAACTATGGACGATACAACTTAATTGTAATTAATTTCCTGGATCTTGCTTTGTCCATTTCCTGTGTGCGGGGAACACGGGTTTCTTGATGTTCTTGAATGCCTACTTTAAATTATTGACTCCATGGAACTGTAGGTGGGATGCGGCTGTTGGCATGTCATCATATTCTCGTGGTCACCCACTTCTGCAGATGGCATTTTATATTACAACTAAGGGTGGTGGCGGGGGATATTAGCATTAAAAAGGAATTATTGTAATAGATTCTTCCCCTCTGTTTAGTGGGTAACAGAGTTGGATAGATCTGAGACTCTAAAAGGGAAAGCCATTATCATATATGATGTTAAATATTGAACTGGGGTGATAGAGATGGTGGCTTTGGAGGAAGAAAACATTATCATATCCTTTTGTTCTGGAGTCTTTTTATTTTTGTTCTTGCTCAAAGAAGCTTACCCAAAAGCAGTGTTTGAGATTGAAGTTAAAAGATGTCAGTACTCTACACTGTAAAAAAGCGAAGCTGTATGTTGATCAACTAGATTGGACTCAAAATTGTTGGTAAAGTTAATCCGCCACACAACCACAATCACACACGAGGCCATTTGAATGACAGAAATTTGTTATAGAGAGATAGAGAGAGAGAGAAAGTTATAGAGAAAGATACTGAGAGAAGAATTTCGTTCATTGTAACAAAACATGTCGTATACTGTGTTGGGACATGCTTTAATACATTTGCGAGTTTTCTACTATACTCGGGTACAGGCGTCACCCTATGGTCTTATTCTAAACACTGCATATAATACTAGTTAATGTTTTGGATCTTCTACGTTCTTACTCACGCTTCTTCATCTTCGACAACCTCTGCAATAATTCCCTTCTCCTTAATGTCTTTGTCTATCAAATTGACTTTTGAAAACCGCTTTCGGAGGCCGAAAACATACCCTCATGTAGCATTAGTGTTCTCCCCATCTGACCATTGAATCAATCATTGTGTAACTACTCGATTGTTCCTTTTGGTAATCTACCTATCCAATATTGTTACTGGAACTCGTTCTATAGGCATAAGAAACTCTGGTAACGATGAAGAAGTGTAATCTTGCCCAGGGCCGCTCCTATAGTTTTATAGGCCCTGGACGAAATTAAAAAAAATGGCCCCAATAAATTGACAATATGCTTAAGTTTACATATTTGTATGAAACATAAATGACTTAATTTATAAGTTTACAAAATCAACTAAATATTAAATGATCATAACACTAACAAATACACAGAGGATCATGATTTATGAAAAGCAATTTCTCCGTGTATTTCTAGATGCAAAATCATTAATAATATTATCAAGATCAATATTGTCCAACATATCCTTCTC
>JAOTIZ010000202.1:5825137-5837882 GCA_027123425.1 Erythroxylum panamense | reverse complement strand
TAAAAGTTTAATTATTTAAAAGTTTTCTTTATAATTAGAAAGATTAGGAAGAGATAAATTTTGAAAATATAGATAAAAAACTTATAGTGCCGGTTTAGAAAAAAGAGTTCCCTGTAAATTTATTCCTTCCAAATAATCCAGTTAAAACTTTTTATCACGGCTGATTTTTCTTCATAAAATAAATTAAAATTACCACAGGATACGTTAATTGCAGTAATAAGAAAATTACTGCACCTTCAAAACAAACGTCTCACTTACGAACACTGCCTCCACCGTAAATCCATCACCGACATAATATGCATTATTTTCCTTATACACATCAGCGCACAACTTTTTCTATATCATACTACGAGAAATCCAATTGAAATAAATCTACACACCCTAACTTTCACAATATATGAAAAGAAACTCAAGGTGTAATGTTTAGCTCAAAACGAAAACACTTTGCGCAGCCAACTAAGAATATTTCCAAAATACACCTCTACTACTTCCAAAGGATCCACGCAGGTTGCCTCCGCTTTCTACCAAAAGTGAGACAAAATGTTCAGTCAATGAAAAAATAAGTGCGCAGCAAGCTGAACCTCCTTTTTCCACATGTGACCAACACCTGTTCTGGCTATTCAACAATACACCACCTGCCTCTTTTTGCCGCAGAACTCTCCTCAAGGTTTACGTTTTACTTTAGACTTCTATCATAAATCATGTGAGCCACACCACTTCAAGAGATCCACGTTCACACACACGCAGTTTTTCCAAGTCGCCTCATTTTTTACATATCTCAATTAAAACCTAATCTCTAAATAAATGTTTTGACAGACTTTAATTTAAATACAATCTTTACATCTGCTGCATGTTTATTAAAACACAATCTTTACCTATCTTTATTAATCCATATAATCATTTTAATTTTCTTATATGACCAATTTAAAATATCAAAATTAAATAAGATATATATACATATATATATATAATATCCTAAGACAATGCTCCGGAGGTAGATTGAAAACTCAGACTGGCTTATCATTAAATTCCTTTTATGGTGGTCACGGGTATGGGAGGGCAAGTCAGGTTCTATTAGGACTCTCTATTCTTAGACTTCTTTTTTTCCCCTCTGCTATCCTCTGCTTTCCTTTCTAGAAGTCTTCTATGATCAATTTGAAAACGATCTAGAAAGGGAGTTAAATAGATATTTTAATCTTTTCGCAAAGTACTACAAAACAGATAATTAAAACACACGAAACAAACAAACAAATAGAAATGTAAAAGAGTAAAGAAGAGACGCAAACACAGTGTTTATAGATGTTCGGTGCTAAAATCTACGTCCTCTACCTAAGCTCCCACTTAGGATTTTGTCAAAGTTCTTTACTACACACTTTTTAGTTCAGTGTGAACTCTTCCAACTTAAATTGACTTCCGGCTCAAGTTACACCTTACAAATGATTTATTTTCCCAGTACAAATCCTACTTCCCAACTGATTCTTCTCTAATCACTCAGCTCATAATAATAACAATGATAGAAATGAAGTAGTAAAGCTTAGTACAACTGAATACAATTAGAATATGCTAAGAGCAAATTGAGAGCAATGTGAAGATAATTTCGAACTATGGTAAGTATGCTTCACTTTGGACTTGTGTAATCAATCCTCTGAAGTTCCGCCCTTTATTTGCAGGCTTCAAGACGTTTTTAGACGTTGTAGAACTCTCCTAGCCGTTGTAGAACGCTCCTAGCCGTTGTATGAAGAATTTCTCCCGTTTGAAATCAATTGACACAGTCAAATTATGTTCAGCTGCAACTGATAGTCGACTAGTATATTATAGTCAACTTGTCTTCAAGAATTAGTCGACTAGCACTAACGTTTTTCATGAAACTTTTAGCTCCGCTCTTCGAATAGTCGACTAATATGATGATAGTCGACTAGTCCATTTAACCAACTGACAGGTCTGATTGTTAATAGTCGACTTGCAACATAATGGTCGACTTGTCCCAAGCTCCAACTGACAGATCTCACACAATCTCCAATCTTTGATTGTTGAGATGCTTATTTGAATTCTTCATACAAGATCTTCTCATGAAATACACGTTGTTTAATTCTGATACTCATTATTGCAATCTTGATTTTCACAAATCGACTTTATTTAAATATTATCTGACTTGAAAATTATCAACAACATAATAGTCAACTTGTGCCATCATTAGTCGACTAGTGTACCACCATCTAAATACCTGAAATTATTTCTTAATCAATTATTTAAGTTTTATTATTATCAAAACATAGAAGGATTTAATTTGTCGACCTCTATTGGTCCAATATGCAGAACTCTGGAGCGTCTACTCAAGATTCACTCTAGCTTGGACGCTGGGCTATAAACGAGTCATAGTCGAAGTGGATTCTCTAGAAGCTATAAACATCCTGTCCTCTTCTAATATTTTGTTATCTCACGAGACTTTTTTAGTGATAGGTACCTGTGATTTACTCCAACGGACTTAAAAGGTACATCTCTAGCATGTATATTGGAAAGACAATCAATGTGCAGACAGTCTGACCTCAAGTATAGCCATCGCCAATCCAGAACTACATATCCTCCGGGAGCGACCGATGATAACTATAGAGCTCTTTCACCGTGATAAATAGGGAGCAATACACCGTAGATTCATGCGCTAGTTAACTTTTTTGGCTTTATCTTTTTCCTCGTAACAAAAAGAAAAATTTTTGAATCTCCCCCGCGACAAACAGGAGGGGAGCATAAGGCAATGCATGAAAAGACAAGGTTTAGAAAAAGCAAGCGGCTAAGGACTTTTGAGGAAATGAAGTTGACGCTAGTCCCGATGGATGTTGAGAAAGGCTGAGCTAGTTTCCACAAGTTGACGCTAGTCCCCTGGATATTGAGAAAGGCTGAGCTAGTTTCCAAAAGAGGTCGTTATCAAAAGCATCTTTATCTTTCTAATGTAACAAGAACATAAATTAACATTATCAACAACCTTCGACTATTGTCACCATATACAATTAATCCATTACAGTCTGTTTTCTTAGTTTACAATACAATGCATAGGAAGAGATAAACAAATCATAACGATATACACATCATAAGGTTTTATAAAGCTTGCGAATATGAATTAATTGGAAATTTATAAGAATTAAAATTGCGTGAGTTTGTGATAAGGACGGGTGATTTGCACGCGTAAGAGAGTGCGTTGTTATGCCATCTCACTTTTCGTTTTAAGCCAAAGGACGAAATGATTAGGCCCCTCTCCTTCCACATGGAATCCGCTTTTTATCATTATTTTCAGAAAAAGTCAGATGTAGGTCCAAATAAATACAAAATTTGTTAAGTTCTTTTATTACCATCAATTTTTAAAAATTTGGACCAAACGTTAAATTAATAAATTAATATATTTAAGTTTTAAAAAATTTGATTGGCTAAAAATTAAATAAAATTAAAAATTTAATAAATGAGTACAGAAAATCATCTTTATTTATTAAAAATTTAAATTTTAATTAAAAAAGACTGTTAAATAAAAATTAATGAATTTATTTTATAAAACTTAGTTATTAACCAATAAACTGGTCTATATTTAACAATATAAGTTATTAAAATAAATTAACCCAAAAATTAGGAAATAAATTAAAGAGTCAATTAATTCAAAATTTTTATAGTTAAACATGTTATAACGAATGAATAATTAAGTATGACAAACATTGGTTTCATAAATATAAATAGTTACTTTTATTATATTTTATGTTTTTATTATATTGTTATTATTATTATGTGTATTTATTCATTTTTTAAAATTTAAAATACTTTTACTTATTTATTTTTATTTCCTATTATTATTATTAGTATTATTATTTTATTCATTCATATGAGTCATTTGAGAATCATCTTTCTACTAGTTAAGGGTAAGGCTACGTATTACTGGACCTCTCTAAAATTAGTGTTTTAGTGAAATTTTTATTGGGTGTTGTTATTATTGTTTATTGGTTTTATAAATATCACGAGTACATATTATACTTAATTGATTAATTAATTAATAAACTAATCGATGTTTAAAAATAAAAGTTATTAAAATAAAATAAATTAAAAATTAAAAATTAGATTAAAGAATTAATTGATTTAAAATTTTTACGGTTGAACCGATCTTACTAGCTAAATCACTAAATATGACAAACATCGTTTTCTTTTATGGTCAAAATTAAAACGAACGTAAGGGTATATTTTCTTTTTTAAGAAAATAAAATCCAGAGTTATTATTGAATAATATATTTTAAATAACAGGATTGATTTAAACTCTTCAATTTTTTGCATATTCGATAATAGAAAAGCCTTAGGAGTTAAAAACAGAGCTGAAAAGAGAGGTGGAGGAAGGTCGTCCTCATCTAAGACACAGAAACACGTCCTTTTTCTCCTTATCAAAATTTGTATTTTGTGCTTCTGCAGCACAAAATTAAGAAAAAAGAAAAGAAGAAAATCAATATCTGTATTTGTTATGGTAAATGAATTATAACACACGGTTTTCATGCACCTTAGTATATTCGGAGTTGGTTGGTTGGTTGGTTGGTTGATTGATTGATTGATTGATGGATGCCCTGGTTTAGATCTGGGCTGGGGGCTATGTAAAACATCTGAACAGAGAGAAAGAGTTTTCTTGATTCATCAGAGTAGAGAGAGAAGAATTTGTAGATACTTGTTAAGGAGAAGATATTAGGAAGAAGAGGATGGGAAATGCGAATGGGAGAGAAGAAGATGGATTCAGAGATGAATCCCTCGGCGGCGGCGGCGGCTTTCGTTGCCATGTTGCGTCGTCGGAGTCCATGTCCGCCGGTGTGACTCCTCCGCACAGCCCTGCTCGTTCTGATTCCCCTCTCTTGTTCGCTCCTCAGGTTAATTGCACCTTTTTTCCGGTGCCTGATTTTAGATTTCTAATTTGTTAATTGTCTAATTTGAACAGTATTCAACGCATTGTGTCTGAGCTGCAATTTAGTGACGCTATTAATTCTTTTGGTGCTTATTTTGTGATCTTAAATTGGGTGCCTTGCTTCTTTGTTCGGAAATTGACAGCTTTTGGTATTGTTTTTATTTTTGTTCAGTGATCTCCAACAAAGTTACTTTCTCCTATTATGTGTTATCTGACCATTCTGCCGCAGATTGGATTTAAATGCTTGCTTGTATACTTTAATGTCATCGAATTCAATAGGTTGCTTTTAAACTAGTATGACAATAAAACAAGCAATAAGTTTCTATTTTAGTACTAGATCAATCGCAGCCTATAATTGCAGCTGTACGTGCTGTTCCGTTGGTTCAGTCAACACCTCAATTGGTTTCCTGATTATGAAATTGCCTTATATCTTTTGAACAATCATTAGTCTCTTTTTGGTTTTTGACCAAGAAATATTCTAGGTATAGCTCATTTTGGGTTGTCCATAAGACTAATCTTGCTTGGCACCGAGAGCGATCATTTCTGTTTCCTTCAAGAGTTTGGGTTGTCGCTTTGTGATTTTGACGACATACCATATTTTTTAGCCTCTTAGTTATTCCTCACATCTGAATGTTAATGGCAGATTCAAATAATGTTTCTTTTATTGGGATTACTTTCTGCATCTTGACAATCTGTTATAAGTATCCACGTCAATAATGTCTTTTAGAGATTCATTGTGAGCTTGTAAGAATTTCAACGCCATCCTAGGAAGTCATTATGTTATGTTGGCCAGCCCCTTTTTGTCTCCTTTTCCTTCTATCCGCATAAGCTGCTAACATGTGCTCTGACTTTTAACCTTTTTGTCTTCTACGAATTTTTTCTACTCAACTTTTAATTATTTTAGTCTTCTTATAAGTATTACCAACAGCACAGAACTTAAATCCAACTACTATTCACAGTAATGGAAATAATGTATGAATTTTCTTTTTTTATGTTGTGTCAACGAATTTCATTTGCACTAAATTTTATCTTTATTACAAGAAGTGATTTAAATGACTATGAAGGCCTTAAAAATCAACCATAAATGATATTTCATTAGGAATTTAATGCCATAAATCAACAAGCATGTACTTGTTAGACTGATTTCTAGATGGCTTTATTTTCTTTTTTTTCACTCAAAGTACTTTGTCAAGAATGAGAAATCCTAGTACCAATACTTGATATTCTGATCATCGGAAGTTCTCATTACTGTTGAGTTCAACAAGATGCCAACTTGTACCTTCATGCTAAGTTAATGGATAAACCATGTACAAAGTTTCCTAATTAGGTATTTCGCATGCTAACATCGATAGTCTAACGTTCTTGGAGGACTATTCAATTGATGGGAGTTTGATTAAAGTAATTTGTTAGATTGTGATGTTCTCATTCTTATCAGTACTATGACACGCTTTGCTGTTGCAGTATTATCGGTTGAGATCACATAGAAGGTGCTTCTGTTAATAGTAATTGTTACTCGATCTTATTCACACACTCATATCCCTTTAATGCAAGCCTTTTCCCTTCTTTTCATTTTTCTTATTACTTTGCTCCTTGTCATTTGCAGAGAAATTTGGTACTGTTGTTTCTCTTATGCTGAGGAAATATTCAAGTTGTTACATCAATTTGTAAAAACTAGTGAACTTTATCTAGGATAACAGAACTTATGTTAAAAAGTTTGGCAACGTTGTTCCTCCCTCTTTTATGCACAGCTTTTGTTGTAGATATCACTCAGTAAATGAAAAGAACTAGCTAACCTTTGTAAATATAACGTGACAGCTTTTTGTGTTAAATGTTATATTTATATTTTTTTGAAAGATACAGTTACGTAGTTGAATGCATTTTTAACAAACTGTTTCAGTAAACATCTGCAAAGATGAATAGCCACCCTAATGTGTCTTGTGCTCATTTAACTTTATAACTTAATCCCAATTTCATTTTTCTTATTGCGCTCTGACTCTTATAAAAAAGTTTAATTAAGGGAATTTATTCAGCAACCTAAATAGACCTCTAAATGTGGCATATACATGTAGTGTTGATGTGATTTCATTTGCATTATTTTCCTAACTCCCTCCAATGCATATTTCATTATTGTCGCACTGGAATGTTATAATTAAGGACATTTAGCTATCACCTTTAGTAGACTTCTATTCATGGCTTACACACATTGGGAGTCGACTCGTTGAGAGATGTATGCATATTGCAATCTAAAGAAGTGTGCATGTCATGTCAAGTGTCACATATGGTCTATGCGGCAATATTTTCTCCTACTATGCTACATAACCATCCAATATCCAAATGAAAAGAAAGGAATTTTAACGTTATTTATCATTGCCATTGAAAGCGTGAGGCATGGAAATCATGGGTGAGTTTGGAATTTTGGGCTGGCAGGGTTGGCAGTTCATGATGGGATCAAGATTTTTGAAGCCTAATGGCTTGAAGCGCTTTTGGGTTGCAATGGTGAAAAAGCTTGAACACTGTGTTGTTCTAATTATGGTACTGCTACTACCAAGTGATGGGAGATTGAAGTTCAAACAAAGATCTTACTATTATGAAATACTGATTCTGCTATTCAAGAATTAAGGTGTGTTCTGGGATCCATAGTGGGATTGCCATGGGAGGCAAGTAGTACTGGAAGAATATGAAGGTTTTGAGGAAGTGTGAGATTATGATGGCTATTTTGGCTTTGTGATGTAAATTCTGAGGATCAACTTGGAGCTTGCAACTTCTGCCATCCAAGGGATGGATAATTAAGTTTTAATCTTTCTAAAACCGTGAAGAGATGGGTTTCTGTGATATTTGATTTTGGGGTTCCAAGATCTTTGGTCTTGGGATGCAAATAAATGATGGGAATGACTGTTGGAAGAGCTACTAAATAGCATGAGATGGTTTGTAAAATGTGTTGGAACCCCCAGGACCTATTTGGCAAATTGTATCACTGTCCAACATCTCATATTTGCTTAGCATTTATCTTATGTGCAATTCAAAAACTTGGAGCATTGCAGTAGAAAAAAATAATTTCAAAGGGCTTGACTAGGAAAATGTCAAAAGTACACCGACGGCTAAAGTTTAGTAAAATGAAAAGTTACCAACATAAAATTGTCAGAGTTGCATTAATTCAATCACCGCTTACTCATCCTACTATGTGTGTGCATGAATAACTTACTAGGTGGTGAGGATGATTACATTTTTAGGTTTATCTACTTCTCATCATATTTGGCTGACAATCTAATCACTAGATTCTGTTTCCAGAATTAGATCCTAGAGGAAAAAGAAAGGTGAAACTAACTTATGATCTATGGAAGAAATAGCACTAGATAGTAAATTAAGCTTATGTAGATGCATATGGGCTTTTTATTAACTACATCTCCCTGGTTAATTGCCTTTTAGCTGATTTGCCGTATTTCTTTTGTGCATTTGCAGGTTCCTATTGCTCCCTTACAAAGGGCTGATGGCCCCTCTCACTTAAATCAAATGTGGAGAAATGAATCACACGGAATGGCTGATTATTCCACTGAACAAGGAATTCCTACCATTATCACCTGGAACCATGGTGGTTCTAATGTATCTGTCGAGGGATCTTGGGACAACTGGACCTCAAGGCAATTTTTGGCTACCTAATTCTCTGGAATATTATCAACACTTACAAATAACAATCGTTGTAGGAAATTACTTGCAACATCTGATGATTGGGGATACTGTCTGTTGTTGCAGGAAGCAATTACAACGATCTGGTCAAGATTATTCGATTCTTTTGGTCCTCCCACAAGATTTATACCATTACAAGTTCATCGTAGATGGAGAGTGGAGATATAATCCAGATCTTCCTTATGTGGCTGATGAAATCGGTGGTGTTTGTAATCTTCTTGACGTTAATGTGAGAATCTTTCTTTTTCCCTAGCTGGCATCTATTTCTTTCCGTACTCTTTCCTTGGCGATCTGTGTTTGTCTTCCTGGGATAGCATAAATAGATGACATGGATGGTGACACAAACCTTTTTTGACATCTGCCTATTTGATAACCAAGGATATGCACCTACAGTCACACCTTCACATGTAGAGGGAGAGAAGCTATATCTCTTTAACAAGGTCTCATTGTGCATGCTTGAAGGGGCTACATGTGTAAAATAACCTGTCTTCAGAAAATTCCAATATGTTCTGGTTTATTCTTTTTGGCAGGCATCTGAATAGTAGTGATCACATAAATTAGCTTTACTCATAATACTTTATTTTTAAAATTTTTGTTTTTATCGAAATCTTACAAATCTAAATCCTATTGCCTCTGATGGCTTTTCACTGATATGATTACTCGACCAAAGCTAACCAGCCAACTACATTTTCTGTAATGCCTCTTTCAAAAGTGTGATGTGCAGAATGAACATTTTAGTTAAATTTTCTTGCATGATTTTGCGATTTATCCTTTTTCTATTCCCGATTTGGTTTGGTGACACGGGATTCTGTTCAATCATTTTTTAATTTACATTTTAGTTCTTTCCATCTCTGTAATTCACCTGCTATAAAGTTCTTCCTTGATTGACAGTATCCTTGTTTTCCAAATTCTGCTCTTTCTTAGGAATTTATTGATCGCTTTATTACAGAAGAGTTGGCAACAGGGATCCTCTTCCATTCTTGGTTGTTTGGATGCATAAATACATGCACCGAGCGTATTCAGTTCCTTTTATTAGCTGTTGTGAAGTTAATGCATAGTCATTGATGTCTTAGTTTCTCAAAAACTAATATTTTCACGTAGGACTCCGGACATGCTCAATTCCTTCTATTAGCTATTGTAAAGTTAATGCATAAAGTCATCCATGATGCTCATCTTTTCATGCAGGACTATGTGCCAGAAAATCTGGATAGTGTGATGGAATTTGAGGCTCCGCCATCTCCGGACAACACCTACAGTCATGCATTTCCAACCGAGGAAGACTTTGCAAAGGAGCCTTTAGTGGTTCCACCGCAATTACACGTAACTGTCCTTGGTGTGGATAATCCACATGAAGCTTCTTCTTCCAGGCCTCAACATGTCGTGCTTAACCACCTTTTTATCGAGAAAGGGAGTGCATCTCAGTCAATGGTTGCTTTGGGAATGACTCACAGATTCCAGTCCAAGTATGTGACAGTTGTTCTTTATAAACCACGCAAAAGGTAGCATCCTCTTTCTTTTTGCGGTTGGCTTTGTAAAGGAAACGTTTACAATTTCACCTAAATGTACGAATATCTGCTAAGAGTTCTTCCGTTTGTAGTAGACATGCATTCAGGTTTCAAGTTTTCTAACTGTTCAAAGTCGATTAGCCAGAATGTAATTGTAGTGGGAAAATGATTTTGATGCTTGGTTTAGTGTATGAGCATCAGCTAAGAAGTACGGACACGGATACGGACACGGGGACACACCACCTTTTAAAATTTGGTGGACACGGACACAGCATATATATATATATATATAATAAAATTTAGAATTAAGAAAAAAATCAGAATTTATAATATGATATATATTGATTGATGTGTTTCAAGACTTCTAACATCTTAATAATTCATACATTTTTAATACTTTATCAGCTCCTTTAAAAAAATAGGGAGCATATATTTCATTAAATCGTGTTCGAGCGGTCTCCAAACGTGTCCGAGTCATGTCCGATCTAATAAAAATTATTTTTAATTCAGACACGTATGGATATGTGTCCACCGTGTGTCAGGTGGGTGTCCGAGACGGACACGACTCTATTTTACCGTATCGGTGCTACATAGAGCATCAAGTATTGACAGTTGGCTCTTGACAATTGGCTTTTTCATTGTAAAGTGAACTGATGGAAGCAGATGTAGAAAATATGCAAAGAATTCACAATTTCACAAAGAATGTAAGAGCCCTCGATAGAAATTGGGGCCGTAGTTGCATCATATAGAGAGTCAATTCAAGGCCGGCTAATAAGACCCGTAACTAATACTCTGCCATCACCCTATGGAAAAGTACCTTGTAGTTGCTTCGGATGACAAGTTGATTTCTAGCTTTTTCGCCACTCCTTCCTGCATTAGAAAGGTCTTGTAGGTTTTTATGATTGAAGTTTGAAAAGGCGGAAAAGGAGATGGACTTCTAGATAACGTCGGCGTGCCCAAAGAACTTTACAAATTGTGAAGTTTTCTGATAAATGGTAGTGCGTTGGTTCTGTTCAAGATGACTGGCTGGGACTTAGCTGACATTTTGGACTTCAAAAGCAAGTGATTCCTTTTCTGGTGACCTTTTTTATTCTTGTAAAGAACAATCATTTCAATAATCAGTAAATATTCTTTTAATCTTAAAAGATGAATGTAACTATCACTAAGAAATTCATAGGAAGAGATTTGACTGGTCCAATTTGGAACAAAGTAGCTAGGGTAAGCTTCAAAAAGGCACAAGATCTCTGTACCCAAAACTTGTTCTTTGTTGTGCCCAAAAAATTATATCATTTTTTGACTATTTATATTCAAAACGATGTTTTTTAACACAAAATAGGGCTGAAACAGGCATTGAGTACAGAAGATTTGAACGCCAATAATACTAGTAAAAGTGTTGGCTTTTATGAACAGTGGCGTTCGAAGAGAAGTAAGAGTGGTAAAAATGGAGAATAATATTATTACCAGTAATGAATTACAAATACAATGCCATCCTCGCTAATAGAATTGTTAAGATTAGATATTGATAAAATAGTAAGTAGGATTGTTTTATGAAAATATATTAATTCAAAAAAATTAAATGCAAAAATATATTTAACATATAAATTGTTGCAGTTCAAAAAAAAAAAGATATCGAGATTTGATAGTGTTACCATATATAGATAACATTTATTTTGTTATAACGGTTGTGTATTTGCTTAAATTGTACAACTATAATTAGAGGTAAATCATCTTATAATAGTTACGATAATCATTCTTTATATTGTACAGTTAGAGCCATAATTATGCTGCATATTCATCTATTTTTTTGAATAAAAGTTAAGAGAATATTAGAGGGGGAATTCAACTAAAATTTCTCTCTTTTTCTATTAAGTCCATCAAGGTATCAAGGCTACCTGTTTAGAAGCGCCATTTTAGTATTATGTGGAAACATTTTGGTATTTTTGTTGTGATTTCTGCTTGGGGATTTGGTGTGATTGCTTCATAAATTTCTTGTTCATTTGTGACTTGCTTTTGTTGTTTTTTTTTTAAATGACCAGTGGCAAATCTGACTCTAAATTTTGTGTCAAGTTTATTGGAAAGAATTATGCAACATGAAAATTTCAATTCCAATTGTATGTTACTAGAAAGGAGCTACGAGGACATATTGATGAGACTGATGTCTTGGATTACAAGTTTGTTCTTAATTTGCACCCATACAAAATTATTAAAGTTATGTGGGAATATATAAAAAAAGGTTTATTATCAAAGGAATTCAGTTAGAAGATTTCAATTGGAGTGCGAGATTGCAAATTATACTCAGGAAAGTCAGTCTATTCAAGAATATTTTTCTAGTTTTCAGAATTTATGGACTAAATTTTTTGACATTGTTTGTGCTACTGTTTCCCAAGATTCTCTCTCTAATATATTAGTTGTTCATGGAATTAGTAAGCATGATCTATTCCTAATGAAGTTGAGATCAGATTTTAAGCATGCTTGTCCTAATTTAATGAATCGTCAGCCTCCTCCTACCTTGGATGAGTGCTTTGGTGAATCAATTTGTGAAGAACAATGTAACATCCCGTTACTGTTATCAAGGGTATTATGGTAAATTGGGACAGACTGATAGGATTGCACTGCATCCATTGACTGAGCATGTTACTGG
>JAOTIZ010000202.1:5801030-5825037 GCA_027123425.1 Erythroxylum panamense | reverse complement strand
ATTATTGTTATACTGTGATTTATTTTACTGCGATGCCATGAGGATATTAGCGAAATTTTCTGGTAGTGAACCTTTATTGTGGGATACGTGTCGGAATGACCTTCGGGAGTCCCGATGTATACCCTACGATGAGGGGGCGCTACAAACAACATCTTCTTACACAAGCTCATCTTGAACATGAGAAGTTTACTACAATATCAATGGATTTTCTGGCTCACACAAGAGGCAAAGTTAAAGATACGAGCAAGGTTCAATGTTTTAGTTATAAGAATTATGGTCATATAGCTGAAAATTGTACCTAGAAATTTTGCAATTACTACAAAAAATTAGGAAACATCATAAAAAACTGTGCAATTTGTCCCCAAAATCACTATCACACTGTTTTTCAAGCTACTACAGCTGCTTTGCCTACATCAGCAATCAATCAAAGTGCTGAACTAACAGTTCAAAATCGACAACATAATGTTTTTCAAGCCTCTACAGCAGCTTCACCTACATCAACAACCAATAAGAATGTTAAACCACCAGTCCTTACTCTTGCAATGGTTCAACAAATTATTATCTATGTTTTTTCTGCTTTAGGGATTTAAGGTAAGGATAATCCATCCTCTACAACTTGGCTGTTTGATTCTGCAACATCAAATCATATGACTAGCTCAGCTAATTTGCTACAAAATGTTCATCCATATCTTGGTTTGAAATATATCCAGGTTGCTAATGGAAATACTCTACTTATCATTGTTGTTAGAGATATTTCTTCACTTCTTGACAATACCTTTATATCACCTGGACTTTCTAATAATCTCTTTTTTGTTGGACAACTAGTGGAAAATAATTGTATTGTATGTTATTCTCATGATGGTTGTTCTGTGTAGGATTAGGTGTCGGGTCAAGTAATCGTAAAGGGGCCTAAAGGAGGACATTTGTTTCCATTACATGTTTCTTTTCTGAATAATGTTATTTTAACTTGCTTTACTATCTTAAATAAGACTGAGGTTTGCCATAAACATTTATGCCATCCTAATTATGTTATTTGGTCTTATTTGTTAAACTTTGGGCTATTGGGTAATGCTGATCAATTGTGTTCTTCTTGTCTTTCCTTTGTTTGTTCAACTTGTAAATTAGGAAAAAACAAAATACTTGCCTTTTCATATTGCTAGTAGCCGTGTAGAAAAATGCTTTGATATTATTCATAGTGATGTGTGGGAAATTTTGTCTGTCATTTCTTATGAACATTATAAGTGTTTTGTGATATTTATTGATGATTATAGTCGATTCACTTGGATTTTCTTTCTTTATTCTAAATTTGAGGTTGTTTTTTCTATTTTTAAGACTTTCCTCCAATACGTTAAAACTCAATTTTCTGTTGTTATCAAAGTTTTTGGATTAGATTATGGTGGAGAGTACATGTCTAATGCCTGTCAAGAATTTTTAAATCAAAAGATATTCTCTTACAAAGTTCTTGTCCGTGTACACCTCAACAAAATGGTTTGGCAAAATGGAAGAATCGTCATCTCTTAGAAGTAGCCTGAACTTTGTTACTTGAATGTTCAGTTCCACCTACTTTTTGGGTCGAAGCTTTATCTACAGTCGTTTATCTCATTATCAGATTGCCTTCTAAAACTCTACATCTCGATTCTTCTTATTATCATCTTAATCATCAATATCCCGACTATCGACATTTGAATACATTTGGTTGTGTGTTTTGTTCATTTACCTCCTCATGAACGTCAAACTTTCTGCTCAATCTATTAAATGTGCATTTATGGGATACAATTCTAGCCATAAGGTTTTGCTTGCTATAACCCTAATTCCAAGAAGCCCGGAGTTTCTCACAATGTTGTTTTCTTTAAAAATTAATTGCTTTTCCTAACTCATGTTCCATCATTACCTGAAGTTGCTTTTCTTCCTGGTTTTGATGACTTGTCTTCCTTTATTGAACGGTTCAAGCCTAGATTTGTGTACAACCGACGTCTTTCACTACCTCCCCTTCCTGATCCAGAACCGCCATCTGATCCATCTCAACCTATTATGAGAAGATCCACTAGAATTTCTCGACCTCTGACTAAGTATAACTCCTATCATACATTGTTTATTGCTGCTTTGTCCTCTATTTTGGTTCCATCTTCTTACACTCAAGTCACAAGCAGCTAAGCATAAGTGTTAGAAAACTGTAATGAAAGAGGAGCTTCAGGCTCTTCAAGATAATCAAACTTGGGAAATTGTCCTCTCTGCACCTAAAGTTAAGCCTATTGGGTGTGAATGGGTTTACTTAGTGAAACTTTGCTCTGATGGGACCCTAGAACACTTTAAAGCAAGGTTGGTTGCTCTTGGTAATCACCAAGAATATGAGATTAATTATTAGGAGACATTTGCTCTTGTTGCGAAAATAACTACAGTGCGTATTGTTCTTGCTATTACTGCTTCTCAGGGTTGGAAACTTCAATAGATAGATGTCAAAAATGCTTTCCTCCAAGGAGACCTTAAAGAGGACATATATATGTCCCCTCCTCCCGGTTTGTTTTCCTTTTCTACTTTGGAAGTTTGTAATCTAAATTGTTCTTTTCATGGTTTAAAAAAAGCTCCCTGAGCTTGGTTTGAGAAGTTCTGCTCTACCTTGCTTCAATTTCAGTTTGTATAAAGTCAATATGACTCTTCCTTGTTTCTTCATAAAACTTCCACGAAAATTGTCCTTCTTTTAGCCTATGTTGATGATATTGTTATAACTGGAACAAACACTTTATTGATCAATCAACTTCAATAACATCTTCATGATTCTTTTCATATGAAGGATCTTGGACAACTTACCTATTTCTTGGAATTGGGAGTTCATACTGACTCTTCTAGAATATTTTTGCACCAATATAAATACACTCAAGATTTGGTTACTTTAACTAGTTTTTAGGGTTCTCGTCTATTGATACTCCTCTAAAAGTGAATGTTAAGTATCATACTGAAGAGGGAGAGCTACTTTCTGATCTTGTATTGTATTGACAATTAGTGTGCAGTTTGAACTACCTAACTACTACTAGGCCTGACATCTCTTTTGATGTACAACAAGTTAGTCGGTTTCTACACTCTCCAAGACATCTACACTTAGCTTTGCATCGTTTGCTATCTAAAAGGTACTTCTTCTCGTGGTTTATTCTTTCCTGCTAGATCTCCTTTGAAACAGGTTGCCTTTAGCGATGCCGATTGGGTTACTTGTCCTAATACTCGTTACTCTGTCACTAGTTGGTGTATCTTTCTTGGAAAATGTTTGATATCATGGAAGAGTAAGAAATAAGATCGTGTCCTAAAATCTTCCACCTAGTCTGAATATCATGCTATGTTTGCCGCATGTTCTGAGATTACTTGGCTTCGAGGATTGTTAAATGAGCTTGGGTTTCCTCCCTATGATTCCACTCCTCTCTATGATGATAACACCAGTGTCATTCAAATTGCTACTAATCTAGTTTACTATGAGCATACTAAGCATATTGAAGTGGATTGTTATTATATTCGGGAAGCTGTGAATACTTGTGTTGTTTCTCTTTCTCATGTTTCCACTACCATACAAATAGCTGATGTATTTACAAAGGCTCTCTCTTGACAGCATCACCAGTTCCTTGTTAACAAATTGATGCTTCTTGAACGATCAACATCAATTTGAGGGAGGATGTTACCATATATAGATAATTTATTTTGTTATAACTGTTGTATATTTGTTTATATTGTACAACTATAGTTAGAGGTAAATCAGCCTGTAATAGTATTAATAATCATTCTTTAAATTGTACAATTATAGTTATAATCATGCTGCATATTCATCTATCTATTTAAATAAAAGTCAAGAGAATATCAGAGAGGGTATTCAACCAAAATTTCTCTCTTTTTCTGTTAAGTCTATCAGATAGTGAAGATATTTTGAATTGATCTCCATATCATTAATATATAATCTACATTAAGGGTTTCTTTAAGAATAATGATAAAGAAATTTTTTGAAGATAGTTTTATTAAATTAAAAATATCTATCCTCTTTATATATATCAACAATATAGTTTTTATACATGTTTAAAATTCTAAAAATAACAAAACACTAAAAATTAGAATCCTAAAAAATTAATAACTTATACATATTCTAAACATAAACTAAGTATCTTAATAAATCAATCAATCATATGAAAACATAAATTTAAAAATTAAAAAAACCCAACATGAATTTTAAAGGAAAATATCTCAAAATAACAAAATACTAAATAGCAAAAACTCACATCCACCATTTGTCTTAGAGATAATCGACACTAATTTTACTTTGGAACTCTAAGTACTACGTTGATTATAAAAGTTGATCTCCACTACTGGTTTGCCTTTATTTCTTCAAGTTGTAAACCTGGTTTGAAAACTATCACCAATTTGTTTTGCATCTACTACTAGTTATATTCTTTAACTGCATATCTCTAATTTCTTTTGAGCTTCTTTTGAACTTTTTAAAATCGTTTAAACCCCTCTTCATACATCTTTTATGTAGAACTTTGGGTAGCTTGGGTCAATATCCCATCATTTCTCCTCTTTTTAAAATTATTTATCCTCAAATAAGCATCTTTGTCTATAACATCAAAAAGTATTTGACGCTTAGCCAATAATGCTTCTTCTAAATCTTACACTTTCACTGATAAACTCACTCTTTTTTTGTGTTTATCTCTCGCTATCACCTTTTCCAAAACACTTAAATTACTCCTATGTATTTACTCTCGTTTTCTTTCCTTGAATCCCTCTTGCTCACTTTTATATATGTTTAATTAATCTTCATAAACTTGTTTTGTTGCTGTAACATTCCTACTCTCATTCAATAATTTTTAATTCAAGGTGTTTCATAATCTGCAGGCCTAACTATTTCACCAACTCCACACTAACCACAGTAGTACAACTCTCTCCATTATGTCACACATTCAATCCTTGATGACACATCTAATATAAAGGAGGTTCTTTCATTACTTATTTACTTCATCCTTTCCTACTTGTATGATCAATATCCTCCTAGTGACTAACATCCTTTTTCCTTTAAGTCTCTTAATGCACTCCTTGTTATTATCATCTTCCAAGTTAGGCATCTCATCCTCCTCCTTCTTTTAAACTTTGAACACCTCATCATCTACTTCCTTTTCACTCTCAAACATATTCCTCATCCTCCCTTAAGTAGTGAAAGTCACTATCATCATCCTCATCATAGACTTCAAAGCATCCACTCTTGTAGATATATGTAATTAAATTGCTATAAACTATTTATGGTAGCTTCACGTTTATTCAACTTAGCCATCACCTCACTACATTGAATAAGGATGTGATTTAATTGTCCTCATGTTGTATTCCAAAATAACTCTATATTTACCCTCACTCTTTTCTCGCCACTTGCTTCCTTATATTTCATTAAGTTTTCGTTTTAAGTTTGAGTCATATTGTACATGCAAGGAAAGTTAATAGCAAAAATGCTCCTTTACATATTTCTCTCAAAATTTTACTCTACCATAACCTAAACTTTTGATTAAATATTCTTAACTAATTAGACAATCGAAATCAAGAAAGTTAAATTAAATCTTTCCTTTTAGTCAAATACTTCCTAAGAAGTAAAATGGATAAAACGAAACAACAAAGATACTACTAAAGGCCAGAAATAAGAAAAATAAAAAATTAACAAAATCTAATTAAACAAATTAGAAAAGAAGACTAAAAACTTGATAAGAATGAATTAAACAATAAAGGAAAATAAGTCAACCAATAAATAATTTTAATTATATTATAAAATTACAAAAATAAGAAATAAGAGCTCAAAAATGATCCTTTTCGAACTAATCATGTCCATAAATGATGCGTGTAAGGAAAAATGGAATATGCCAAAAAAACACAAGAATATCAAAAACCGCGAACAAATAAGGTCAAGAATAAACTTAAATACATAATTCAATTATGATACTAAAGACTACTAAGATTCAATATTAATATGACAAAATTTAGGACAATTCTACCAAAAATAGGTTAATCCAAAAAATCAAACACAAAAGCACATGAAAAATGATAGAAATCATAACACTCAAAAAAAGAATGGATTAATAGTGATAATATTCTAGGGTTATTGCTGCTAACAAATTAGATAAGATTAATTTCTTTATAAAAAACGTAAATCAAGGATTTCTATACAATAATGACAAAAAACTCTCAAATGTCATTTCATTAAACGAAAAATATTCTTATCTTTACATATAATATAATCATATATAAGGCTAAAAACCTGATAACACTAAAACCGTAAAGGCTAGAATCTTACAAGAAAATAACAATCTATATCTAACCTAACTAAGAAACAAGAATATTGAAAGATAAGCCAAACCTATCTAAATTAAAATTAAAAAATAAAAGAAATCAAAAACATGAATCTTAAAAAGATATAACATCTGAAATAACCAAAAACTAAAGGTGCTAGTTTTGTTTCAAAACTTTGAGTGTGCATCTTCAAGGTGAGTCCAACTAGGGACGGCTATAGGCCAACTCCGTCAATATTTTTAAAATGATTTTTAAAAAAATTAAAAATGTCAAATAACTTCTTTTTCTAATTAGTTCTGGGCTTAGCCCTAAACCCAATTCTTCTAATTAAAACGATATCATTTTGTTTAGAAGAGTTAGACCTAGTCAATTTGGACTCGATTAGTCCAAGCTAAGACATAATTGAAAACACCAAAGTCTGGCCCTATGGACCGACCAATTGTCATCCTTAAGTCCAATGTCAAGTTGAACTGCAACACTGGTTTGCCTGTACTTCTCCAATTTACAAACTCAACTTATAGATTAATGTTGGTTTGCTTTGGTTTCTGAAATTGTTGATTATGTTACGACATATCTGCAGCTTCTTTTGATACTTGTCTTAAACTTTTAGCAAGTTGTCTAAGCCCTTCTTCATATTTCCTCTATGTAGAGTTGTGTAACTCAAGTTGATGCCAAATTCCCACCATATAAGTTGTTAATCTACAACTTTATAAGGCATTATAAATTGCTAATATCATATTATATTAATGTGAAAGGGAAAGGAGCTTGATATATTGTTTTAAATGTATGAAACCTATGTTTTAAATGGTTAAACTAGTATCTTAAAATTTGTAAACATGACACTAATGAAGTGCTTAGTTAGTTGGTACGGGAAAAAAGAAAATGATAAGGAATGAAAAAAGGATACTTGATGATATATTATGATTGGATAGACAATATTTCAACTTTTGGGACAATATTGCATACCAATCGATTATGAGAAGAATGAAAGTCATTACATTAAAATTCACCTAAGTGATAGGAGCTATCACTCACGTGACTAGAGTGTCATGTGTATAACAGGAAGAGTCAGACGCATGACAGAAAGAGCATTTAGATTTTTTTTCCTTTTTTGTTTTTGAGTACCAATGGTGTAATTTTTTTGGTGAATTATGTGTATTGGAGTTCTTTACTTGTTGTCGAAACAATTTTGTGTTATTTGTTTGTAGAATTAAAAAAGGATAGAAAATTAGACTAATGATTAAACGGTATTTTGAGGATATTATATAGCTGATAATATGTTGATGCAAGCAAATACTGGAACATTTATTTTCTTCAAGAGCTATTAGAAAGGAAATACCATAATATATTTGATTTTAAACATCCTGTTATCATAAATGAGGTGCATAAATTAAATATAATTAATTATAATATATTTAAAAGTTGATGTAAAACAAAATTAAAAAAAGTTATTTCTTAATATTTTTAACAAACGAATTACCATCAATAATAATAGTAATTATTCTTTCTTCATAACCAATTATTATAATTATAAAGATTATATATATTTCTATTTCTCACTACATTCATTATAAATTTTTTTATCACTTCCCCAGTGAACCAAATATTCCTAGATTTCTAAATTTTAAACAATACATAAATATGTGGGAGATTTTATATTTTACTTTAATTTTTTGTATAACAAAAGGATTCATAATCATAAAGGAGCAACTAGTAAAAGTTATTTCTTTGTGATCATAAATTCGGATCACGAAATGAGCCTCTTTGTAAATGTGATGCGTTGACGTTGACGTTATCATATAAAATAATAATTAATAATTATTATTTTATTTCAATTTAAAATTTTGTTTAATTTTATAATATTAATTATAATGTATAAAATCTATAATATATCATTAATTTTTATTGTTATCCTCATTGACACTATTTGCCACATAAATTAGACCTTTTTTTGTCAGAAAATATATAAAAATATTTTAAAAATTAATTAAAATATTTTTAATTTTAATTATAATAATACATTTATTGATAAAAATATAATTATTTATTGATTGAAAACTTGTATATACTCACGTGAGTGGCTCTAATTTATATGTTGCTATATATTAACGAGATTAACGACCAAGATTAATGGAATTTAACTTTTGAATTGTATTTATAAAAATAAAATTTTTGATTGATATTTATTATATTTCTATTCAGTATTGTAAATGTGAATTAATTAAGATTTTAAATATAATTGATCTTAATTATAGATCATGCATTTAAAATATTATTTAGCTATAGGCATCAATTTAAAATCAGGGGATGAAATATACTTTTAACACTTGAGAAGCTCCCACAAATGACTTTTACTTGAAATTGTTCGGTACACCAGTTTTATCGCAATGTTTTAAAAATTGAATAAAAAATTAAACGGTAAAATTAAAGGTTTAAAATTTAAAAAATTTAATTAGGTTGTTATAAAATTGATTAAAGATTGAATAAAATAAAAATTTAAAATATAATTGAAAGAAATAGTTCTTATTTATCTAAAAATTTAAAATTTAATTTAAAATATTATTAAATAAAAATTAATTAAATTATTTTAGTTTATAAGAACTTATTAATTTATAAAATTAACTAATTAATTAATAATTGATCAGTTTTTAATAACAACAATTAATAAAATAAATCAAACTTATAAATTAAAAATTAAACGAGTTAAAATTTTTATAATTTAAATTTTTTAATGGATTTTGAGCATAGGACTCCAAAACTTAAGGACAGTTGACAATTTTTGGTAATATAACTGCAATAACTGATTTAAGATTTGAATATGAAACAAAAAGCTTTAGAAAGGTAAATTTACAAACGAGAATGACGTCAGTTTTGTTTGGGCCCTCTTCGTTTTTGTCCTAAGGCCCAAACGCACTGCCTATTTATTGTCCCCGATGGAGACAAAGAGAGAGCCATTGCCTCTCTCTCTGTTTTATTTTTGTATTTATCTTTTCCTTTCCTATTATCCGGTGAAACAAATTACATATGGCCGATCAGCTCACGGACGATCAGATCTCTGAGTTCAAGGAGGCCTTCAGCCTCTTCGACAAGGATGGAGATGGTCTCTTTTCATAGATCTCTATTCTTTTTAGTTCTTTCTCAGATCTCTGTGTTTCGTGATTTCGTTCTCTTACGCCATTTCTTGCTTGATCTGTGCTGTTCATTTCATTTTCTTTTTTTTTTGTTTCTGGCTTGGGTTAATTGGATTAGATTCTTGTGTATGATTTGTTAGCTGCCGTTTTATTGGAAAGTATTTGATATTAGAGTGGATTGCCAAATTTTCCTTTGCGATTTCGACGTCCGTCGTTGTTTTTTTTACTCATGCTTTGGCGTATCATCTTGGTTGCAGTCGTGAGACATAAATTTGATGTTGTTTTTTTAACTTGTTTGGTGTTGGTATGTCGGGAGCTAGGGATTTATATCGGGAATGGAATTGGATGACGAATCGAATCACGAAATGTGATTGGGTCATGAAATCACCTTACCCTATGAACCACTTCATTATTTTTTTTATCTTCCACTCATTTATACGTTTACATGATGTGCGTTGTGTTGCTTAAATTCGAATAAGTTTTGGTCCGTTATTAATAATTTCCTTTTGATGGCCATCTTTATAGCTAAAAATCAGCTTTGAGAGGTCAGATGTGTTGTCAGGAGGACGAAATTGAGCAGTTGTTGGCTGTGATTTGTGAGAATCGTTGATAGATGTAGAATATCATTCTTTATGGACTTGGAACTATTTGTTTGTACTTGTCTTTTGCTAAAGGAGCAAAGAGAAAGGCAAGATGTAATATGTATGTTGATAGTTATTGCGAATGCCTTTTCCCGAGCCGGAGTTTCGAATTTTCTTTATCCAAGAAGGTGGAATTTTGGCAATAAAAATTGCATTTGGCTTTTCATTACCCGTTATGAATCTTATAGGAGGCTTAGTTTGAATTTTGCTAATTCTTCTTTGTCAAATTATATCATTGGGATTTCAGGGTGCTGCGGATTCTTTGTTGTTTTCACTTTGTTATCAAGGTTGTTTAATTGCCTTGCTGATGTTTGCTCTTTACCTTACAGGCTGCATCACTACTAAGGAACTTGGGACTGTGATGCGTTCATTGGGCCAGAACCCAACCGAGGCAGAGCTTCAGGACATGATAAATGAGGTTGATGCCGATGGTAACGGAACCATTGACTTCCCAGAGTTTCTGAACCTGATGGCTCGCAAGATGAAAGACACTGATTCTGAGGAGGAGCTGAAGGAAGCTTTCCGGGTGTTTGACAAAGACCAAAATGGTTTCATTTCTGCAGCTGAGCTCCGCCATGTCATGACAAATCTTGGTGAGAAGCTGACTGATGAAGAAGTTGATGAAATGATCCGCGAGGCTGATGTGGACGGCGATGGGCAGATCAACTATGAAGAGTTTGTCAAAGTCATGATGGCCAAGTGAGGAGGAACTCAAACCAAAATAAAAAATTTAAATGCATGAAAACGAAAAAGGGAAGCAGGGCAGATAAGTTCGATGAGAATTTTATTTCCCACTAGGACATATTCATTGGGCTTTTTACTAGTTTTGGTTGGGCTATCAGCTCTCTCACTTGCATCATTTTGTGGTTTGCTTCTTCAATATCGACTTGTTTGTGCTGTTTCTTGCTCAGTAGATTGGTTTGTTAGTGTCATTGTTGTTGGGTATTTTTCTTTGGTAATATGAACCTAGAACAATTGGGAGAATTGGATATTTTGCTTATGGCTGACTAATTTTGTTAATATTCAAAATATTTAGTATCCCTACTGTTCTCATGCAATCATTGCGTTATAGCATTTCTTTTATTCTTGAATAGGAACTGAAGTCTTTAGTTTGAAGTGTGCTTACATATTCATAGTTTAGTTAGGGAAAACACCAATAATTTCTTTTGGCAGCTTAGCTGTTTGTTTACGGTAGCGACTTATTCTTATAAAGTTAGGCTTGCTCACCTCTCACTCACTCCCAATCTATACGTTTCTTGACTCTTGAAGTATGATTATGGTACCTAATTTGACATTCCCTTTTGCCCTTTTACTTCTCTGTCCCCCGAAATCTTATTTATGTGAAAGAAGCAGAACGAGCCCTTGGCTTCGAGTGACGGGCTCCATCCACCTCCACTGACAAACATATAACCAACACACCTTCCTTAGTATTCTCCATGAGCTATTATTTTGAGATAAACATAACCAAGACAGGTGAAGGAAGGAAGGAGTCAAAAATAAGTCTGGATTTTCTGTCTAATTTTATGATATCTTATTTTGTCCTATAAATTTCAACAATTCATTTATGTGGATCTCACGTGAGTCCTGCATAAGTGAACGCGAAATTTGCATAAGTGAATGACTAAGATTATGGGATAAAATAAGGCATTATAAAATTAGACAGAAGATTCAGTCTCGTGAAAAACCCCATAGTCATAAGAATCTTTGGAATTATGTGACCTTTAATTGCTCGTAGCAGTAAGAAACATCGAACCTGGACGGCTGACTAGTGGGATGGCACACACAAGAGCCCTTTGCTTGCAATTTCATTCTTGGTGGACTTGTTGCTAGACATCTTAAAAGTCACATTCTCATTCTTTTACGCCAAGTCTTTGTCTGCTTTTGTGACACAAAACACCGTTATCCTCGGATACTATTTTTCATTAGTAACAAATATTTGGAAGTGAAGAAGTAGTTGTGGTTTCAAGTACAGCACAAAACATGTAGTTGAAAGGATGTTGGGGTCTCATCTACTGGTTATAATTGCACTAAAAAATAAAAAGAAAGAGAAAGAGCTGACAATTGTGGGGATTGCTTTTGCCTCTTCTTACTTTCAGAATGAGAGAGAGTAGAACTTTCAGAAGAAGAAAAAGTAGTAGAGTCGACAGAAATGGACGCAGTGGCTGGACAATTTACAAGGCACTTGGTGCGAAGAACCGTAGCAAGATAGGCATGATAAAGACATGCTTCTGCTTCAAATAATTAACCATCTTTTTATATATAAACACTTGTAAATTAATTTTAATTTTGTAAATAAAATATTAATATACACAATATTTGAAACACATAAAACATATTAAAATTAAGAATGGCCAGATATAAGTCAAAGCTATAATTTTTATAAGCATTCTAAGATTACTAATAATTATTATTTTATATTTATAAATTAATTTATTTACCATCTTAAAATATTAATTTATATTTTAAAAATAATTATTTTAAAAACCCTTTTTCACAAATCAACTTGGGCTTAGGTTGATACCACGATCTAAGCTGAAGTGACGGAGCCAAAAATTTAAAATAGAAAGACCCAAATATCTAATTTTTTTAAATTTTGAAAGGCCCAATACACCACTAGCCTCTAAATAACTTCACCCTTATATATAAATATATATATTAAAAATTAAAAAATTTTAATTTTTTAATATTTTGTAAGACCCAATGCCCCCACTAAACCCCATATGGCTCCGTCTATGGTTGAATCCATTTACATTTAAATAGGTCGACCTATTGCTTCAAGGATGTGTACTACTTACCACTACTCTTTTGATACTACAAACGACTCTTATCATCAACTAAGGAGATCTTTCAGATTGACTGAAAGCCAAAGCTTATGATTATTGAACAAATGGTTTTCTTGAGGAAGAAACAGCACAGAGCATTGACTTGTACAATCACTACGAACCAAGCCTGTTAAGTCTCTCTCCATGATTTCCCACACAAAAATTAGTTGAACCAACTTTTGTCTAAAGCTACTGAAAAAAATATGACACATTTGGTATGAAGAAAACACACTTGAACTTGAAGCAGCAAGCAGGACGGTACTACTGTCCCTTGACTTCTTGCATGTCCTCTTCAGTTCTCCACACAACATCCTCCAGACATGTTGAAAGGTTCTTGTAGAACTGAATCAGAGAATGAAACAATTAATCAGTGAAACTTGCACCAGAATCAGTGCAATACAAATCAGAGGCTTTCTGAGACGTATGGACAAGGATGCAGCTTTTTAACCAAAGAGTAACTACACCCTGTCCAATTTCTATTACAGGACAGTCAATACATCAAAAATCACCATCACTCTGCATTCCAACTAACTGCCTATGATGTTTTAAACAACTGTCAACAGTAACATTCTCAAAATGCAAGGATGCATAATCTGATTTAGGTTCACCTCAATGTTCATTTCCGCTCTTCTGATTTAAGTTTACTGCAAGAATATCCAGCTAACATTGCATCTGTTTTTTCAGTCTCCTAAATATCCACAAACCTAATTTCTTGTCCGAGAACATTTCTCAAGCACGGGACAGTTGTTTCAAGCCAAGATGCTAGATTTCTGCTCATGCAATCACCAAATTATTGACGATCACAGGTAACACAATTCAAAATGTATGAAATAAGGACTATGTTGCATTTGTGAATATTGGCCAACCTCTAGCTCATGTTGCACCAGCTAAGCTGTTGGTAATTTTCCAAGTTTCTAAAAAGGATTGCAAGTACAGAGTTGCCTAAGATCCTCTACATTGTGATTAGTGATCACTGCAACTTGACCCTAGCGTAACTCATTTCCCAGAGTAGGAGAAATCCATATTCCAAATTCCAGAATTTGAAAAGGAAATAATACCTTATGAAACTCCAAAGTGTCTCCTTTAGCTTTTCTCACCTCAACCATATGAAGAGAAGGTGCCACTTGAAATATCTGAGAGAAATTTAAGAAAAGGGGTAAATTAATGAGTAACTCGCAGATTCCATCTTGATATTGTAGTTTCTTTTGGAGTCACAGACCTCAGTAGCAATGTTAAGGTTTCCCTTTCTCCCTGCTTTCATGTTTTCAAGCCTCATCTGATAAAGACACGAGAAAAGTAAAGATCACTTCAACCCTCCTGCTTTTAGCTAAATGAGAATAACAATTATTCTCTGAAAGTTTCATTGACCTTGTAGTTTTTCTTGTGAACGTCAAAACCAAGGGGCTTTGCAGCTTCTTCAATCTTGTGGACTATCTCATTGGCAGGACATTTAGATGTAAACCTCGTCTCCCTTTTAAAACCCTGCCGTCAATCACAGGATCACAAAACAAAAGGCTTATTCTACTAGAACCCGACAGACTTCTCATTAAAAACAAATTAAATGTGTCCATTTACCTCCTACTTGGTGGCTAAAACATTCAAAATTACCACTACAAAGCGATCCTTGTTTCATCTAAAACACATACACATATGCCTGTATGGAATGAGTTAAATATGTTCTTGAATTCTACCTTAGCTTTGCAAACTGATCTACCAAAAAACTTGAAAGATTGCTGAATAAGGAAAAGCATGCACACAACTACCAGCATTTGAGAAGCCGAGACAAGAAAATATTATTTAAGAAAATTTATATCATTAAGAATCCTTCAATAAGCAAACCTGTTCCACGTCAAACAAATTTCCAAGATTCAGTCCTCTTGACATAGATATTAACTCAAATGCATTCATAGCAGTTGGTTGTTCTTCCTTCTTCTCTGTAACATGGTGCTCCTGTTAAGTCAGTAATAGAGTGCATATCAAGGTAGGTTCATGTTAAGTAGATGGAATAATGTCCACAAAGATTCACCCTAACTTCACTAAAATTATAGCAACTCATTTTCAACTTACTTCAGAGTCCTTAAAAACAGCTTCAACATCATCCGAGTTGGTGTTTTCTTCTTCTTTAAAGACAGGGGCCTTATAATCTTTCTTGAACCATTTGTCTTCTAAGATTTCTGGTATGGTGATGCGCTGCAATAAAAACAATAACAATCAGGACATCAACTAAATGATGTAAAATGCTTATCATCAATAGTACTTTGTCAAGGCCAACACTAGAAAAAAAATCCGATATACTCAATGACTAAGTCTAACCACATGCACTTTGTTGAAGCCAACTAAGTGGCACACACCTAAGTTACGGCAGGTAAGATCAAACTTTGGGCAGAGTATAGACTGCAAAATCTAATTAATTGATGTCTCCAAAATGGTACAAATCCACATAGCATTTAATTCTTCTACATTTGTACATCATAATTCTTCAAGTGTCCCTATAACTCAGGAGTCCACTAAGAAACCAGAGTTACCATCCACTTAATAGGGAAAGTAAAAGAAAATGGTAGAAACTTATGAGAATTTTGTGTTAACTGTTTCAGAAACATGTAGATATGTTAAGTGATTATACTTGTGCACTTTCCTTCATATATGAGATAAGCATGTATATTGGGCTTAACTATTTCCTAAAACAGCATAAACTTCAGTTTCTGTTCAAAAAATGTACTGGATCAATGCATTAAATCTAAATACCACAATGTGATCTCACTAAACTTATTGATCAACTGAGTTCTACTAAATCTGTTTAGTCCCACCTTCAACGAGCATCCGCATGTTTAGATAAAAAACATGGAAAACAGTTGAAGTGACTTTTAAACTTGTGTGCAGAACAGGCTAGCATTACAGATGAGTAGGGCTCTAGTTGCCCAGCACCTACGCTAGGATAATTCAGCACTATGAGCACCAAGAGTCGCCTACTTGGGACAAAGATTTCATAAATACATAAGTTGCACTTTAATAAGAATGTTGCAGTAACTGATACATACTAAGGCTTATTAAGTAAATATTTTTAACATCAAATTGTATGCGATGAGGTAAACTTATCTACAACATTCCAAAAAGTAGAAAAACCTGTCTCATTTAAGGCTAAACCTTATTCCGTTTTCTGTCCTTATAAAAGACATGTAGGTAATGAAAAAGGTAATTAAATCATCTCAGGAAAGTGAAATCGCTTACTGTTAAAGGGTTGGGATCTAAAATTCGAGCGATTAATTTCATGGCATCAAAAGAAAGCCAAGGAGGACAAGTGAATTCCGCGGATGAAATCTGTCCATGATCAAGATAAAATGAAAACCAAAGGATAGAGGGAAAATGATAAAAGAATTGATACAAAATCTGAAAAACGCTCACTTTTTTATATAGGTTGATAAGATTAGAATCATCAAAAGGCAAGTATCCAGCAAGCAATACAAAGAGTATAACTCCGCATGACCACAAGTCTGCAGTGGCTCCATCATAGCCTCTATCATTAAGGACCTGATATATAAACATTATTGAAGTTCAAAGTAACAATTACTGAAGTAGGTATCTACATGGTGGAGTAACTTCAGTAAATAAAAGAGTCAACCAAACCTCAGGAGCAACATAATTAGGAGTTCCACATGTAGTATGAAGGAGGCCATCATCCTGCCAAGATGCAAATAATATTACATAAAAGTCAAGAAAGAAGATACAAGGGAATACTTGAGTTCACTTCTATTGAAAACAACCAAGGGTCCCCCTTGCAGATGACAAAACCTGTGGAGAGAAAAGAATGCCTTAAAAGATTGTATTTCAATTACCCTGACTTGTTGAGACAACGCACTCAATCCAAAATCGGAAACTTTAAGGTTTCCATTTGCATCCAACAGCAGATTTTCAGGCTGTGACAGAAACAAGACAGATTAGAAAGATGATGACATAACATTTTGTTAATGCATTTCTCAGGAACAACCAAGTCAGTATAATCCTAACCTTTCAAAAACAAATGTCAGTACAAAAACTATGTGCAAATAACTGAAAAAAGTCCATTATAAGTCAGAAACAAGAAACTACAAGTACCTTTAGGTCTCTATGATAGACACCTCTGCTGTGGCAGTAATCAACAGCATTAATAAGCTGCTGGAAGTATCGACGGGCTTCATCCTCTCTCATCCGTCCATGGTTTACCTTCATAACAAAAACCATAAATAACATAAATAGTAGCTTCAACTTAAAGACAAGCTGTAACTGATGTTTGGGCTCAATAGTGGCTTAAACATAAATAACATAGTAATTTATAAGTATTGCAATCGGTTAACAGAAATTGCGAGGCCTTGTGAAATATGGTTCATGGCATCCAACACTTATTTTCTTCAGTTCATGAACCATACCATGTTGATGATGGTGGAGCAACCAGACAATGAAAAAGGCTTCAACAAAAGTATAGCAACTTACAATTTTGTCAAAAAGTTCTCCCCCATTAACAAACTCCAAAACAATAAATATCTTTGTCTTGCTTCCCATAACCTGAAAATGATCAAAATGACATTCAAAGGTCATGTGAGAATCTATTCTAATAATTATAGATACTGTATTAGATAACTATCAAATATAGGAGATAAATATCAGATATAGGATATGTATTAGGATCCCTAAAAATAAGGGATCCTCAGATATGGTTAGATTCCTAGTTCAGTGGGATTAGGAGATTTGTTTCCTAATCTATGTTGTACTCTTTATGTATATATATCCTATTAAGTTTCAATAAAGAGGGTACCTTGAAACCCTAAATTTTGATAGGTCATAGCAAAGAGAACAGTTTTTACTTAACTGGATTTGGTACACCCAAATGTGATAGACAAGCATGAAAGCTCTGTGCTAAGCATACGTACAAAATGATCATAGCATGAAGGAAAACTAACATGATTCTCTAAAAGAAGATAAATATTCATTCCCTGTTTAACACATGCCATCAATTTTAAACCTCCTTTACAAGCTCTAAATACAAGCTTAATTGATTCAAGTAATAGAACTACCATGGTGCAAAGACATCTTACAAGGTAATTGCTTCAGTTGATGGCTTCCAATAATTCCTTCACTTAGGATGTCCAAATTTAGCTATAGTATCTCACGGCAGGTAGTTATTAAGAATGCAAATTTCCATGTGAAGATCTTTTTTATATTTGGTAAATCAGAAAGCATATCGAAGTACCCTTAAACCTTTATAAATTGATGAAGACTTGATTGGACTCCAACTTCTTGGGATCAGCTCACTCTCTCTCCAGGTAGACTTGCTACGTAATACTGTAATTCCATTTGTCCTTGCTCAATTTATTAATTTAAACAGCCATTTCTACTTGTTCAGTGTTTGGTAGGTTTATTAGTTGTCAATTTTGGTCCTTGTACACTTTTTTCCTTTATTTTTTCCGAATTTTCGTCAGCTCCTTTAGTTTACACAAATTAATCCTTAGTTTTCATCCCACAGTGGATCCAGTGAATCTTAAGATTACTTAGACTTAGATGGCCCTAACACATCTCAGTCTCAATCCTGGTACATGTTAATAAAAACCGGTTTCGGACACTATATACATCTACACCTTAATTTACAGTAAATGGATGCATGAAAATAAATCTGCTTCCATGATATGAAAGAAAATGAGAACGTAAGAACATATTTAACAGGTACTACACAATCAGGTTAGGGAGAGAGAGAGAAACCTCATACAAGCGAACAACATTCGGATGCTTTACGCGTTTCATTGTTGCTACCTCCCGCCTGATCTGTAGGGCACATACATATAACAGATTCAAGAAACCTGATGAAGTCACATACAGTATTTCTAAACGTAACTAAACAAAGTTAAAATTTTGAGAAGAAGGAAATGGTACAACAAACAATTTTTGCAATGGTCTTGGATAATCACTGAGCAAAAAGAAAAAGGCTTTAAACTTGTACACAAACAATATTTGCAAAGAAATGACAGAGAATAGATGAAGTGATCTACAAAAAAAAGGAACAGACTGACCAGACCTGTTCAGCCATCTTGTGCTTGAGGACTTTCTCCTTATCGAGTATCTTCAGAGCCACTGCTTCTGTAGTCTCAGAATTTCTGGCAAACTTGACTTTCGCAAATGTCCCCTCGCCAATTGTTCTTCCAATCTCATATTTACCCACCCGACGCTTAATTTTAGGTTGACTCATACTTTTTACAAACTTAAAACTTTCTTCTCCTCACACTTAAGAAAGTAGGAAATCCTGAAACATATACAAAAGCATTAACGCCAAACCATAACATAATATAGTTGCAGAATTTAAAAGTTGACATCAGAAACAAAGTCCTTTGGCATTAGGTAATTCCATAAACAGTAAAACCATAGAATGTTCCAAGAAATTCACCATTCATTTTTTTCATACTTCTAGCTGTCTAATAATTCATGAATACGTGACAATCAATTTTACCAACTCGTATCGACATGGGCTAAAACTTTGAACAAGAAATGCAAGCTTGCACTGCACACAGTAACATCAAATAATAAATTGAGCTTTCAGGTGAGGTATGATAGGGGACACTGGAATCCAATTCAGTTGTGGTGTGCATACTGCAAGAACAGTGGGGGGTGGGGGAAAAGATGGAGCCAGAATGGTCCCTGAAATGGGTTTATGTCATAATGCTTGGAAAAAAGAAAAGCCACCTGTCTCATCCTAATGCACAGTAATTGCAGAGAAAGTATTCATTTATTGACTAAATTTCAGACTCCAAATGCAAATGAATTTTCCCAATAATTACTTTGAATTGTCACGTAATAACAACATTCATAACAATATTACAATAGAAATGTCATATTAGAAGAGAATTGCTGATCTTAACCCCATTTCCTCATAAAAAACTTGCAACTAAGACCAATCACCATTTTGGGTGAGCACTCTCCCTGGATAACTGATACTGAAGAAAGAAGCAATATATAGAAACTCTAAAATAAAAAAGAAAATGGGGAAGTTAATAAATCATTCTATCATGACTATATCCAACGAGAAGTGGGATGTCCTGATCGATAATCTAACAAAAGCAAATACAGTAACAAAGCCCCGTTGAAGTAGAAATGTGTAAGACAAGTTTAAAGGGAATCAAAATTAGGAAGAAAGGAAAAGACAACAGAAGATGCATAAAGAGATCAAGCAAGTGCATTAACCTCAGGACTCTGTAGCACAGACTGATCACACGTCCACAGGAGTGAAATTCAAAGCAGAATCATACAAAATGGCTGCACGACGGTACCCGGAAAATTTATACTTCCTAGTCTGAAAATTCATAGATCGAAGATTATTTCTGGACTTGTTTTGCCATGAGCTCCAAGAGCGCCCTTTTAATAGTTACTTATAAGACGACAAAAGACGTAGAAGAAGAATCTAGAAGAGAATCTAGAGAAGTTTTAGAACTTGGAGAAAGCACAGATTGTTTTGCTGAGCACAAAAATCTCATGCCGAGAAGCAGAAACTAAAATCAAGTTTTGCATGGAAAATGAAATATAGATAACCAGATAACCTTGGCAAAAAAGATCATATAAAATCAGAGCAGTCTGAGTTATGGATCAAGACAACAGTCAAAGGTGGCGAATTTCAAAGTAAATTCACTATAAAAACGACCATAGTTACTCAGACGCAATGGAATTGAATTTGAACATCATCAAATCAAATACTGAAAAGAAAACAATGTAAGAGAGACAAAGAGGATATTCTTCAGAGAGCCCTTTTTATAGTAATGAGTGGAAATACAAGATAGATAAGAACAAAAGGGTTGCCTTCTTTATACTTGCCTCTTGAGTTTCACGAAAGGCCACTCATACTTACGGATACTTATCAACCCCGATGAGTGAAAGATGGCTTCTTGCTGTTTCTGCTCCCAAATTTGTCACGGAAGATCAAATCTTTCTTCACCGCAACCAGACAAACATTACTTTAAACTGTTTGTTCTACTTGCTTTAACAGTAGTCAAACAGGGTCAACCACAATCCTTAACCTTTCTTTTTTTTTCCCCTTCTTTCCTTTTTCCCTTTCTCAACAAGTCATTATAAAAAGAAAAAAGAACAGTTCTGATACAGTTCAGTATATTCTAAACGTAATCAAGTAAAGATGAAGATGAAGATGAAGATGAAGGTCAAGGTCAAGGCAGCCACTTACACACTAAACATTCTTCCGGAGTACTTGTTAATGTTATGAATGTGAATGTGAATGAACATAAAGTTGGGCGGTGGGTGGTTAGTATGATACTCGTGTTAAGAGACAACGTGGTCCATGTGTTGTAGTCTGAGGCTGTTAAGCTTCCATGGAAATGAGGAAGAAGACAAACGATGGTTCTCTCATAGTTTACAAGTTTAATTATAAGAAATTAGAGAGTTTTATTCTAAACAAGGCAAGGTGGTCAAAACCAAACATTCTAATTTTTAATTCTGTTAAGTTTATGAAAAGAGACATTGCACAAGTTTGGCATGGAGCCATGGTTACCTTCCACTCCATGTCTCATTCTAAAGATTAAGGTTAGGAAGGTAGTTGATTTTCATTATAACTTGTATAAGAATAGTAATACGTGACATAATGACCCTGAACAAAATCGTATCTTTTCTGGTACCAAAATACATATAAGAGCTAATGGATGGTTACAGCAGCTTGCGTAGTCAGCTCTCCAAGAATATAATCTGTTCTGATTTTAGTCATAAAGAATGGGGTTTTAGGATATTCTATTGAAAATTAGAGTGATTTAATTTTATGATATGATTGATACAATTATAAGAAATGGGGTTTTCTTAAATTTTTCTTTGAATTAGTTTATGCTAACCATAAAAAATGCACATATGTTTAACCTCTAATGATATCCGTATAAGTTTATTGAGAGAAATCTACGAGTAATCTAAAGAAGGGTAAATAAGAAGTGTTAACTTTATAAAATTTACGTTTATTTAAAATAAAATTTAATTATAATTATAATTATAATTATAATTGAATATCAATTACACTCATATTTTTCATTCTTCCCATTGGAGAAAAGGATTAAACTGTCTCCTCAAGTTAGTGGTTGCATATGGGATAACAATTAAGAAACTCTGAAGTCATGCATCTTTAAAGTCCTATTAAGAACCTAGATAGTTGTCACTCGACTTCTTAATTCTTTTATAATTATTAAAAATTGCTTAAGAATATTAGATTCCTGTCACTTATGATGGAATCAGGAATATTATGCACTTTGAATACACTAGTTGTATATGTATGGGTGGGTCACAAAATGTAGGTATTTGTTGAATCGATCCACAACCGCCATTATCATAGAAAATTGATTTAGCAATTGTAATCCCTTTATAAAATTCGTATGAACATCTGCTTAATATTACTTAAGTGTAGGGAAAGGTTGTAACAAACCTGCTTTGGTTTTGTACTTATTCTTTAGGCAAACTTGCTCCAAAGGTTGAATCCCCAATCCCAAAGGCTCCCAGTCGCAGGCCCGACCACCACTGGAGAATTGAATCACGGTTTAATCTTGGTCAGCCCCCTAACAGAGCGGTCCACTGCTTCCCGTGATCGGGAATCGAACCTAGGACCTTGCTCCAATTGACCTTGTTAATTGGCCAACCAAGCTACCCGTGCGGGCATTCTTTAGGCAAACTTAACAATGCATAATGTAATTCTCCATATCCTTTAAGATGCCTTTGTAATGAAAGAGTGATTATGGGTTCTTAGAAGTACCTTGAACTCTCGAATAGCCCCTGTTGATCCTTCATGAGTTAAAACAATTAGCCTAGTTTTAAGTTGTTCATCATTCCCCACTACTAGTCTTCCCTTCCATTCGGGTATATTATCTTTCCACTAGCAAGGACTCTTGTTGGAACCTTCTTCGTTTAGCTTAGTTACCATGTTTTGGATATGATTATCCTTTGTTTAACTTAACTTAATTTCCTCTAAGAGTTGAGTTTGAACTTTGGACATCAGCGTTGTGTAAAACTTTATGCTATTTAAACTGGAGAGGGCATCTCCAACTATGTTCTCCTTAGCCTTTTTACAGTTAATTTCAAAGTTATACCCCAACAACTTAGGGAACCAGGTCTATTGGAAGGGAGTATGCATTCTATGTTCTAATATAATTTGAGACTCTTATGATTTGAGTAATAATAAAGAGTTTTCCATTCAAGTAATGGTATCATTATTTGGCATTCATAACAACTAGTAAAAAACTCCTTTTCATACTTGGACAGTCCTTGATGTTTTCATGCTAATGGTTTACTAATGAAGGTCAATAGATGTGCCTCTTCCATAAGTAAGGCTTTAAGGCCATTCCCATAAGCATCTATTTAAACAATAAAAGGCCTACAATAGTTTGGAAGAATCAGGACAGGAAAGGCCAACTTGAGTGGTTGGAATGACTTTCTGCCTCATCACTCTAATTAAAAGCAATTTTCTTAAGCAAATCTATCAAGAGTCTACTTATAGTGCCAAAGTGCTTAACGAACCTTCTATAATAAACTGTTAGCTCTAAAATACTTAGCTCCTTCACAATTTTAGGGACTAAGCACTTAAGGATTGCCTCTAACTTCTTTAGATCAATTGCCACTCCTTTCTCTGAGATGATATGTCCTAGATATTCGATCTGGTTTGCCCTAAAGAGGCATTTGTTTCTTTAACTAGAACTACTTTTGAGCCAAAATATTAAGAGTATCCTTAAGGTGTTGCAAGTAATGTAACATCCCGTTACCGATGTGAGGGCATATCGGTAATTTGGATGACTTGAGCAGTGAGTGCATTCATGACTGAATTGCACGTACAGTGAGTCTGCATCAGTGATATGAGTCTATTGCACATGCAATTACAGTGTCATGCATTCATGATTATTCCCAGCATTAAATTGTGATTAGTGATAATTGTGAATTTGAATTTCAGTGTTAGATATGTATTAGTGAGAATTAAATCAATGAGAATTTAGTGATAAGTGATAAATTGATTAGAGTGTGAGCTGAGTGAATTTGATTTATTGAGGCTCGAGAAATAAGTTGAAGTGAGTGGTTGAATTAATCGAATTAAGATCTGACTGAGAATTTAAAGAGTATTGAGGTACAT
>JAOTIZ010000202.1:5754129-5784717 GCA_027123425.1 Erythroxylum panamense | reverse complement strand
AATTATAAGAATAACATTTGCTTCTCATGATAATTAGTAATAATAACAATGCCAATAATTAATATTCATATTAATGTTAATTATTGTGATTACACAAATTATCATAATAACATAATTAATATTATTATAGTTGCATTTAATATTCAAATAAATATTGATACAATTATAAAATAACCAATGAATTATAATAACAACAATTACAAAAATTAATATTAATTATATCAATAATAATTATAATTACAAATATTATAATTAATAAGATAATTAATGTTATTAGAGTTGCAAATACACTTCATATAAATATTAAAAAAAAAACAGAAAATGACTAATGAATTACATCTTTCCAATACATTACACTGTAGGGACATTTTTGTCATTAAACACTGTTCTTTGTTCTGTCCACTGCAACCAAACACATTTCTGTCCTGAGGACGCGGACAATTTTCTCTGTTCTGTCTACTGTAACCAAACACCTCCCTGTCTTTAATTTCTGTTCTGTTCTGTCTTCAGTGCCCTGTCTCGTCCCGTCTCTACATCTTCAAGACGCTAACCAAACGCAGCGTAAAAGAACAGCAGCAGCTATACGAGACCCTGTCACTTCCTTGTGTTGGCATAGGTTCCTTAGAAGAAGGGGAGAACACGGCCAAAGAAAAAGAGGTGGCTTTTCTCGTGTCTCAACCCAAGAGTATATCCTACGCTAGAGTATATAACACCATAATACCTCACCAACAATTAAGTATGGAACATGAATTGCTTACCACTCTGCTTTCTCTTGTCCCATGCTAACTACTTTGGCAAAACCTGAAAGTGCTCCTTCAGGATCTGTTTCAACTAACCCTTTTCCACCCAAGAAAAACCCATAAATGAAACATAAGTAAAACAGGTAAAGAATGAAATTGAGTGTAGAAACAAAGAACCCTTAAAAGAACTGAATAAACACACGCAATAAATATAAATAACACTGGACCTAAAAAGAAAGAGTCTTAACAGCTAAAACCAAACTAAAGAGGAGCTCAGCTCGAGCAACTTGAGAAAACCATTTCAAACTTCCGCGACTCATTACTATGCAAAAAGCCACCATTTTTACTTCTTGATGAAATCAATTAAAAAGTTTTCCCTTTTCACATTGTTTGTTACAATTTGGAAATCTACGGGATAGGAAAGGTAGAATATTGAAGATTGGAACACACGCAAGAAATTTTGACAAAAAAAAGAGTAGAAGAACAAGAATAACCTTTGGAATTGTAATATTGGTTCTCAATGACAATGTTCTTTTCCTCAGGCTCCTCATCGGAGTACTCGAACCCATAATCCTCCATGTCCACATCGGCAAAAAATCCCCTGTTACTTGTCTATCAAATGCCAAAACCCCATCGTCTAACGTAGGATTCAAAGAAATAAAATTCCCATATCAAATCCCGATATCACCAAACAAATTCTAAAACCCTTTTAAGGGTTTCCTTAGCTCTTTGGCGATTACCGATTACTGATTATTTAGACGAACAAACTGAAAGGAAAAGTATTAAAAACGAAAAAAAAAACAGAAGCAACGCAATCGCAGTACCATGGTCAATTGATCGATTCAACACTGAATCGCAATGCAGCAACGATCAGCTGAAATTCGAAGAAGAGAGAGTAAAGGAGCACTTAGGGGTCGAAGTCACTCAGTTCGAATACCTGCAAATAAAAAAATGGCCCGTCTAGGAGAGTTTCACTACATTGTTTTTTTTTACAAGGGGAAAGCACAAAATACAGAAACAAACTACAAAGTACGTCGGGGGAGGCTGCCCCTAGTGATGTCTGCCAGAAGGAGAGTGGCACACCTAGGAGGTGTGATGTCAAAAGTGGTGAGCCCCAGGTGCAACGTAAAAGCATGAGTTGCGAGCCAGTCCGCACACCGGTTACTCTCGCCGTAGGTGTGACGAGGGAGTACACGCCAGTTCCGGATCAGGAGCTCATTGATTTCCCGTACAAGTGGATTGAGAGTGAGTGAGAGCTGCGAGCCATCAAAGAGGAGCTCGATCACCATAGTAGAGTCCAGTTCCAGCACCACATGCCGGAAGTCAAGGTTTCAGGCCAAGAGGAGACCCGAGTAGACACCCCAGAGCTCAGCCGTAACTGGGAAACAACGGCCAATAGACTGAGCAAACCCACCAAGCCAAGCTCCACAACTGTCCCGAAGAAGACTCCCTGCAGTGGCCAAAGATGTGTCTCTGCAACTTGCGTCATCCGTATTCAACTTAATCCATCCAAAGGGAGGCGGACACCACCCAAGACAGCGGTCAGAACGGGGCCGAGGAGCCAGCCAAGCATGACTAAATGAATCAAAGGTTAGGGAACCCAGACGGAGAAAATTAAAAACAACCAACGCGGGAGAACTAGGTCAGGAAAACTGATCGTCAAAAATGGTTGAATTGCGCCAGTTCCAGAGGAACCAGCAGGTCATCCCAAAAATGGCTGCCCACTCAAGGCCCGAGACTAGGTGATGGTTCTGAAGATTAGTGAATAGCCATTCAGGGCGGCTATTAGTAAAAAAGGTGGAATAGAGGGTGTGCGGACGCAGGCGTTGAGTTTTTTGTTACTACTTACCAGCCCTTCACGGCAAACAGAAAACAGTTGAATTAGTATTGTTTTTGTATGCAAACCCTATCTATTGTATTTTTAATATTTTAAGAAAATTCATAGTGATTAATACCAGAAAACTTCCATCGGACTTGGCGTTTGAAATGCAGATGATTAGTTTATCATATAGTTTAGATGCGAATGAACTGCACTGACAACTTGTTTGGATTCCTAAGAACACAATTTCACAATCTCTGCTTAGCTTCAATTCCACTATGGAAGTCTTGTACGAATCTAATTGGTTTGGTTTATCAAGAACAGTTCATAGGCCACCAACAAAATACGGTAAATACTCAGGCAGCGTTTCAATGAAAAAACAACCAGACAAAAACCAAAAATTGAATCTATTATTTGTTCAATTTCACAAGGTAAGTACAACATTCTTCTGTTGTTGTTTCTTTTGTACAAAACTGGGGGATTTTCGGAAGGAAAAAGCAAAGCAATGGCACCTCTCAAATGCCTGCAGACAACTCCAAAATAGTATAAATAAAAACCTCGGTAGTAAGCAGTATCCCTCAGAGAAGAGATGCTAGTGTTTCCCCAATGTACAATGTATATAAACACGACAAACTCTCACTCATTATATCATATACAGCCCATTAGCTCCATCTCTTTGTTAGAACTCGCTTTCAAAATTTGAGGGAATGTCACAAAGACCAAAAAAAAGGGGCAAATTTCCAGCTAATGACTCTCATCTTTCTTTGATTTGTTCTTGGTAGGGAAGTCCTCCAGTGTTCGATATTCTTCTCTGAGCAATCTATCCAGTTCTGGGTGTTTCTTTAGGGGTTCTCCATGGCCATGCTGCTTACGGAAATGGTGAAAGGCCCTGACATACAAAGGAGAAACTAATTACAAAGCAATAACAAATAACAGACTATGGTAAGCCCTCTCCCTTGAAGATATACGCTTTGCCCTCAAGGGACGTGTTTACTAACTCTTAGTGGTTCAACATATTTGCTGTGATCAGATAAGGAATTTTGACGTGTCACATAGTATCAGTATCAGCATGTTGATTTGAGAAATGAGAACATAAGACCTCAGAAGCCATCATTTTGGAAATCAATGGCATCAAAGTATTATAGCATATTTAGCTCCAAAACACAAATCATTAAATCATAGCAGCTGAGAACCTAGTACAGGCAACCTGCATTGTGTACATCTAAACCTGCTTATAGAGAGTCCAGCTGTTCGACACAGTTGAAGCTCAGAACTTCAACCGCATAATTGATAAGAAATCACTTGCAAAACATCATTGTTTGCTATCTCCTATTCAATGATCACATAAAACAAACAATCAGTAGACCAATCAACAAAAGTTTGAATATGAATATTCATCCTTCCAGATCTAGTTCTACAATAACTATCTGTAACCGCTTTCTGAACATGTACTATAAAATACATTAATGCATCAGGTAAAAATGTTTTTACAGTCCATTACCAAGAAAGTAATTCAAAAGCTTTTTTCACAAATGTTTGCATTAAGAAATAAAATGCATCCTAAAGAACATTGAGAAGGTTTCAAGTGTTACCAATACTTTTCAAGGCCATAAATATTGCCTTTTCGATAGAAGTCAAGGGTGAGCTCTTCAAAGTCCTTATATAAATCCTCCCTGAACTTTTTCTCCAGACCATAACTGAAAATGGAGACAGTTTAAATCATATAAACCATTTGAGTTTCACATAAACAGCCCAAACAATTGGAACTAAACATAATTGTCAAAAAAAGAGAAAAATTTGTGATAGCTATTTTAAACTAGACAAGAGGCATAAACTTATCAGCAATACCTATAGAACCTAAAGAGGCACTCTATCCCATAATTGTAGTTAGCAGATGCATCTTCCGAGGCCAATTTTCGGAACTCATTATACATAGAAGGGACAAAGATATTTCTGAGGAAATAACACCAAAACCTATACAATGTATTCATTTCCTGCATGGACAGGTAAGTCAAATCAAACAATATGAAGAAATCTCAAGCCATAGCAAAACCAACTTTAAGAAATTTAACAAATGGATAGGGATTAATATCATACTTTCACTAGTACTATTATTAACAAAGGAAGTTCAGAAATACACCTCACTGCAACCAATTCCCATCTTCTTTCTGTCACTAAGACACCGCTTATGATATTTCAGGTACCTAAAAGAAAGACCAACAAAGATCAAACACTCCCATCTCTCCCTTAAAAAATCTGCATGCACGGGCGCACACACTATACATACATAGTTATTCACCAACAAACCCCTTACTTCTGCTGTTTGAAGCCATTTTCCTCTAAAAGCTGATGGCTAGGATGGTGAAATGGTGGAAAGGACTTGGGCATGGAACCCACGGGTGGACTACTGCCTGACACACCGTGTGGTGAACCACTCAACTTTGAACACCTGGTGCTGTAATCAGAAGCATACTAGTTTAGTGAATTAAAGAGCAAGTCAAACCCCAATAAGCTTTGTAGTTATGTAGCACATTCCCCGTCCCGCTCCCCCAAGTCCAGTAGTCTCAGTTAAAAGTCCCCTCAAAAGGAGTCAAAATAGGGGTGTCGTCAATTTTTATAAAATCAGTAATTACTGAAATTCTGGTCCCTCAAAAAAGGAAATTCTAGAAAAAGAGAGCATAATGTACATAACTTTGGTCAAAAACTCAAAGTCAGTAAAAATTATTTTGCACTGACCCATGATTTTCAGGAGGTGTAGAACTAAAGAAAAATCCCACTGAATTACTCGGTGGACTTTCTGATATAAGCCCAAAAGAACTGCGACCAGTGCCATGATTTCGATAATTGCTGGAAAAGAATCGCTGCTTGTGGGATGTATGATGCTTGGGGAAACCTTTACTTTGTTTCCTCAGATTATTCAAGCTTCCAGATTCTTCACGGCCACCAACTTCAGAACTTTCACTGGCCTTCAAACCTGAGACTCCTGAACCACTGCAGGCAGGTCTTGGGGTTCCATCTTTGTTATCATAGCTAGAATTATGCTTCCGAGAGTTTGACCGCTTAGTTTTCAGTTCCTGAGATTTTGAAGTGCTTCAGAAAATTTTATACAGCTAAAGGACTATAAATGAAAACAGTAGCAACTACAACTATAAAACCAGTATAGAAGTATCAGAGTACAATACTCAACCTGTTCATAAAAATAGAGGCCATCATTTATTGCATGAGCAAGTTCATTTGATATGGATTTTGAATCTTTGCCACCCAAGTTTGATCCTTCGCTCACTATGGTGTTCTGCATACCAAAGATGCAATGTGACAAAAATGTCAATAAACCATAGTCCATTCAAACACACAAGCATTGATCATATGGCAACATGAATAAAAATTAAATCCTATGCAGAGATGCATGCACAGTTATAATGAAAAGAATAGCAATGGAAAAGCAACCAATTTCCTTGAAAAGTATAAAGAATGGAAGCAACTGTTTAATTCCCAAGCATCATTACTAAAGTGGATTGAAAAACTTAGTCTATACCATGGGATGAAACCTTTTAGGCAGTTCTAAGGAGATATTACTATTAAACATGTGTTTATTATGACTTTCTTTTTTGCAAGTTCAATTGATTCAACTGGTATTTTGATGGAAAAAGGGGGCAAACTTTCATGAAGAATACTTCCAACTTGGTAAAGTAAAATATTACGCAGATTAGAAGTTCAAGGGGAATATTCTAAATAGTAAAGATAGCATCCAAAAATAAAACCATCATGTTTTGTTACACCGCAATTTTAAGATGGGTAACACGAGCCTCTATAAACTTCTAAGAAGAGCATATATTTCCAAACTTATCAAAGTGAATTTCCATCTGAGAATTACCCAGATAATGGAGGAAGTTCCTGCATCAATTGCTAGAGAAAAAAGTCAACCTTGAGATGGGAATCACTTATGATTTCAAAGTCTTGATATTCTTGTATAAAATTAGGTGATATTCCATATGTAAAGCACTGGTCTCATCGAAGACACGATAAAGCATTCTTGTTGCTTCAGATCTACAGTCTATAACTGAAACACATAAATTGCTTTATCAATTGAATATCTGAAAAGCTCTGGATTCTTAAGAACATTGAGAAGTGTGGCAGACAATATAAGGGCTATAACAGCAAGCAATAGAGATACATTTGACCAAGTTAAACCAATGAAGTATAGCATAATCCAAGTTATCACTTCACGTTGAAATGCCATGGTATATGCATACCCACAAAAAGAGTATATGTTAACATTAAATTAAGCATACTCTTTTACAAGTATAAAAAATTCTGGCAAACAATTATACCTGGGTTACAATCACAAGCCTCTGCACATCTTGATCATTGACAACCATCTCATCTTCTTCATCATCATGTCTGGGAACATATATAGATTAGAGCAATTAAATACAGTTGATACACACGCAGCATGTCATAATGTAAGAATTAGAAGTACTAACTTTGGTATTATGCATTTAAGAAAGAAATGATGAGGTAACATTTCCCCAGATACAAAATCCATTATCGAAGACAACCTATTTTATAAATTGTTGTTAAACATTAGCCTAAGTATATATCACAAAAGCAAAATAACTAATAACAAGAATCACATTTATTAAATCACAATCATTAAGGTGTGAAAACTTGACATAAGAGCATGGTTAGAAGTAACAAACGTAATGCTCAGGAAAACATTTGTTTATAGAATATATTGTAATAGGTGCAAAGTCGTACAAATATATTCAAAGTTTAGCAAGATTGTGATGAGAATAATACTAATTAACCTAAAAAATTATTCAAATTCAGTGGAAGAAAGAAAATTAATATTTTGTTGACATTAAAATACCATGAGAAATTTGAGTGCGCATGTCTAAATTTGTGTCATATAAGAATTAGACCTCCAAAATCGTATCATCGAATAGAAGGAATGAGGCTAAGAGTTAACCAATGAGGAAAGAATCACGACCATTAGAAGCTAATGAATAGCATATCCACAAAAGAAAAGTCAAAACATATTTTATCATAATTAGTATAAGATCCAGTACAATACACACTAACAATGTAAAAATTTTGATCAAACAGTTATTTCGGCAATGTATCAATGCCTTTACGATGAGATATCTCATAAAACAGTTTATAACAATATCGGTCTTTCAAAAGAAGTTTGTAGGTTTATGTTAGTTCATTAGTTTTCAAGCATCATTGACTTTTAGATGATTTTTCTCATTGCCTGAAATTGAGAGAACTCCGACACAAGGTTTTTAGGAATTCAAAGTGCCATATGGCATGTAAATGAAGTGAGAATTGGTTGATCTTGCATCTCAGAGAAATCCTTAGCAGAAGAACAATCATCAGGCAAAGAAATGTTAGGTTCCCTCACAATCATGAGGGGCAGATTGTATGGTAGGATGTACAGCAGTGACCTTCAAAATCACCAATTAGAATATGCCGCAGACTAAGGGAATGATGAATATGGTACATCATGACAACCCAGATAAAGAGAGTTTGAGTTAACTGTTTATTTGTGAATAGAAACAGTATCTTCCTTGAATTAGCCTCTATCCCTCCCAATGTCCTCGCTAAACTTTGCACTAAGCTGCACCTTCAATATCATAGCTTTCGTGGAATCTATTAAACCATTGTTTGCCTCTCCTCAAAGAATAACCAATCATTTACATATTGACAGTGGCCTCTAACTTCCAACTTTGCCTTCAAGAATATATTTGTGAGGAACAGTAAATACAAAACTTCCCAGCAAGATTAAATACTTATTCCCCATTTAGAACACCTAATTGCTTATGCAGTTGTAGAAAGAATTTATGTTTCCTACTACAAGTTTTCTTTTACATTCCTTATTTTCCTTCTTTGTAAAAACTTGGAAAGAAAATGAAACTATTCTTATTTATTGTAAGTTGAAACTAATTTTCCCTTTTAAGCAATGTAATAAGGTTACAATTACTAATATCATATAAATTGAATAAACATCAAAATGGAAAGTACAATTAGAAAAGGAAACTGTGGAAAGCATCTTTGAAGTATTTTACAAATATGTCATAAATTTTATGAAAAACTGAGAAGAAGAGTTTACAAAGATTTCTAGTTTCCCAAATTTTAAAAAGACTGCATTTCAGCATAAATATCCTGTGTTCTTCTCTTATCTAAGAAGAGCTTAAATTACTCCAATGTTCCACAACTTAAAATGCTATAAATCTAAAAATCTCGCATTTGTGATGAAATCACAGAAATCCCTATATGCATTTCCGAATTTTACCTTAAGCTTTAGAACATTCATTAGAAGATAACTTGTAACAAATACTTGGCAAAATTAAGTTACCACATATGGTTATAATGTGAAAATATATATATATATATATATATGAAAGATCCAAACAAGAATATGAATATGAGTACCTTCTCTCTTGATAATGATCGTCATTCTTCATTATCTTCTGCTCAAGCTCTAGCTCCTCATCAAGCATAAAGGTATTTCCAAAATCACTGGAAAAAGGATCAAGATTCTTTGCGGACACACTTGATGATTGTACCAACCCTTCAGTTACATAATTGTTGCAAATTGTTGGCTCACCAACTTCTGGATGCTCTAGCTGGTGAGTACGGTAGCTCAGCCCAAGATTTGAGATCATGCTTAACTCAGAAGTACAATTTTCACTTGAATCTGCATGTCCATCACCAGCTGCTGGCTTTTCACCTTCATCTTCGGTTTTACCATCTTGTAAGGTATCTGAAATATCACCATTTGGTAATCTCTGCCCATCCAAATCAGCACATGATGGAACTTCAGAATTTTCTTCAATGGGATCCCGTGTATTATCTTTACTAGTCTTCTCAACAATTTGGTCCACAGAAGTCTTATCCTCAGATGATGCATGTTCAGCAGACATTGGGATCCACTTTAGCCAGTCTTCACGTTTCCTTATCTTGTCACCCTATCAATACAGCAACCCAAGGAATGTAGAAAAAGCTATTGGAAACAAAAAAGAAAAAGCATGACAAATTTGAATACACCAAGTAAATAACCTGCAATTAGAGTTAAATATCATAGCCAGTCTCATAAGGGGAAGAAAAAGGTCCTATAAATTGTCCAATACCTAACATGATCATTTCTTAGGCTTCAAAGGAATATATAATTGGCTTGATGTAAAACTATGAACAAAGTGTTATATTCTATAAATATTTCTTCCATTTCTTCAAAACTATCTGAAATAGGGAACAGAAGTGGATATCTACTTTTGTAACTAATCCAAAGGAGGGACGACAGAAGAGCAGAAAAAAGATTTCAACTCATCTTGAAAACGATGCAGTTTAACATTTATAATACTTTTAAGGAAAGCACATCTGCTTGAAAATTATGTTCAAGGAGAAAGATTAATTTTAGATGAAAAGCATCTGCATTATCTCAACATGTTGACTAAGAAAAGAACAGAAAACATAGGCAGTAATAGCACAATACTATCAAAAAGTTTGGGCTCTGTCTCAATCATCTTATGATCAAATTAAGGACCTTAAACCCAAGATATCAAACCTGCACTTCCACTGCACTAGAACTTTGTAGTGCATAAAGGATAAATGATATATCTGTTGTCATCTTTTTAACCTGTAAGATGAAACATTAGATCCATGAGTTTTGCTAGTACAACAAGATAAACTTGCTGCAAGTAAGAGGCAAATTGAAAACAAGAACTTTTGAGGTAGAAAACTGAGGAATGGCATAGTTTAATAAAATATAAAAAGATTTGCACGAAAGAGAGTAGAAAAATTCATATTAGACAACATGCATCAGAATGGCAAAGAGAGCCCAAGTACTAGCATTTATATAGTTTCAATAATCAAGCATGAGATAAGCTGCAATACAACACTTACCCTTTTGAAGTCAGCAATTCTTGATATTGGAACCCATCCTTGGCCATCCATCAGGGATATTAGGTAGTGGTCCGTTTGCAGATTTTCATCACTGCCACAAAATGATAGGAAGTTACTAACGATTGTACAGCAACATCGAAAAATCGTTTCTTTCGGCAAAGTTTCATAAGGAGTCCTATTATCATATTCCCCCACTCATCAGGATCAATTAAGATTCAAAAAAAGAACTCATAGGACACTCATTTCCTAGTTCAGAGTATTGCTGCCCACATCGTCAGATTCTCAATTTAAGGTAATGGATTTTCAGCGCCCATCTAGCAGATGTCATTTGACTTGATTGCTATCAGGTCTTAGCAAGCTAACTTCCTAAATATGGAGGATGATAAGCAGAGACAAATTATGAAACAAAAATATATCCAACACTAACAATAGATTGAAAAAAAGAGCACGGCAGTGTTAATGGCATTTGCAATATCACTATGTCAGAATAAACCTCATTCTGTATGTGTCTATGTGTGTGAGACAGAAAGAAAGACAGGGAGGAGAGAGAGGAAAAGAAAACGAATAGTATAGCACATAACCAACTGTTCTTTGAGATTACCTACCTGAAGTAATATTCTATTTGTCTTACTATGTTATCCTTTAAAGCTTGCATCTCTTGAGGAAGTACATGTGTCCCTGGATTCAAAGGGTAAAACCGTGATGGATGAGGTCCCCTGAAAGGACCAGGAGGGGGAACAGGAAAATAGTATATAGGTGGTCCTGTAAGAAACATATACATACAACATTAATAATGGACAGTATCAAGTGTTCACAGCATTTCAACTGGTAAGAATCTCAAACAATCTTACAACAAAAGAAAAATAAACAGATGATTGAAGCAAAGGCATACGAAGTTAAAAATTGGCGGTTATTTATTCTTATTTAACTTAATTACAGGGCATTGAAACTATTAAAAAAAAAGATTACCGTTGAAGGTTGTACCAACCACAAACCCTGGAGCTGGTGCAAAGAATGGATGCCTAACAAAAGTCCTCGGCCCCATACCCTGTTGCAACGGGATAGGCTCACCGGGAACTAGGGGTCTTTCATGATGCCATGTATGGTTCAAGTGATCACCTGATTCTCCGACATTAGGTCTTCTATTTGAAAAATCTACAACATAAGCATTGCCATCACCTCTTAATGGAGGCTGAACATTACCGGGTGGAACAAAAGGCTGTGCCGGCGATGTCTCAGCCCCACTCTTTGCCCACTGTGTTTCAGCACTAGGAAAAGGAGGAGGACCAGGAGGGTAAGCATATCCAGAAAAGGGAATATAAGGAGTAGGTACGACAGCAGGAAAAACAGGTTGCATGTAGGGTTGCACGTAAGGTAAGGGTACGGGAAAAGGAGGTGCGCCATTTGGGTTGCGTTTAGAGCCTGATTTTTGATACCTTGATGAATATCTATGCGAAAAATTAGGATTTCCAGAACCATGTGACTTTTGCTGTGCTACTGATCCCTGGACAATGCAAATAACTTAGCAGAAAGAAAACAAATTGTGCATAACTATATTCTAATTAAAGGATATCACAAATGAGGAACCATTGAAGTAAAATATCACAAAAGCGGAACCACTGATCATCAAACTTGACGACACCGCAACTTCAAGACACCGCTTTGTGAAACTTAGTGCAATTGTTTGCATGATACCCAAGCATAGTCAGCCCTCCTAAAGACACCTTACAAGTCAGTAAATATGATTTGCACAGGAATGGGTGTCCCTCTATACTTTTACCAAACTGATGTGTTTCCTAATAGCTTAATGTGTGGAAAACCTCATGCCAAAATAAGCAACAATTTTTATGATAGTTATACAGGAGCACACTTGTATAACAAAAATAAGTACAATAGTGGTAGGCAAGCAACCACTTCATAATCAGAATAGCAGGGAAGTGAGTCTGAAAGCATTCAAAATGTTTCTAAAGATATGCACCATGGAAGATTTCAGATAATTTTGTTTGATTCAATTCATAACAGTAACAAAAACATGTCACGAGCACGAAGACCTAAATCAAGTTACGAAAGTATCATAAAGCTACTACTCTCTATATCAATTCATTTTATCCAATACAGAACGTGTATTTGTGGAATAATGGCAGACAGAAAAGGCATATACAATATTCTCTCTCTAGAGAAGGCTTTATTACATTGTTGATACATCAAAATATTATAACACTGGTGCCTCCTTAAAATTTTGGTTAGTTTGGTGAAGAAGGAAGTAGAAGAATTCTCTTTCGAGAACAGCATGCAATAACTGATTAAGTCCTTTAACTTTTGGCATTTCAAGAACAACTTCAGTTGTAGCACCCGTAATACTGATCTTACTCCTATTGACTCCCAAAAAAGATCATATGAAATATTTCGGATCTGAAACACCATGTCCAAATAGTACAACCGTTAACAAAAGTTAAAGGTCAAGATATTAGGGAAAAGAAAAAAGAAATCAGCCTGAAACCATAAACCAATCGACCTCCATAAGGACCTTGTCGTTGCACATTTAGATGGGTAATCCCATAATTCATCGACATTTAACAATGTACATATGCAACAACAACGTATTACTCACCGATAAACCATGACACAAGTTACACGATCATTCTAAAATCATTACCGAAACAGAAAGTTTGCCTACCTCTGACGAAGGTGGCGGAGGTGACGCAGTCCCAATACCATCTCCGGCAACGGCATAAGGCGGTTTTGCCGCTGAATCATTATTCTTAGAGCGCTGTTGATGAGAGTCAGCAAGCGGCGGCCAAGACTCGGCCTCGCTGCCCATCACCGAAGTGTCGGCCAACACCGGAGCCTTCCAAGGAGACTTGGGCCCACTACTTACCTCCTTTTGATCATCATCAGCTTCATTTTCCGCCATTGCCATAACGAAAAACCCGATCACGACCTCCCCAGAGACCAAAAAACACTATTACAGCCGCCGATCAACCAAACGGTCCCGGGACCTTATTCAAGATACAACCGAAAGTATCGAACTTTCTGATACCCACTTCAATGGAAAGAGACCCAAGTACACAGCAAGTGGCGAAGTCGTATATATGCAGAAAGAGGGGGGAAGAGAGAGAGAATCAGAATCCAAAGTTCAGTACTTGGCGAGTATGCCTTAAAAGTACAGACCAAACACTGAGAGCAGTTAAAACTATTAACCAGTAAATGAAGTGGATTTATGGGGTTTGCAGAACTAGAAACAGAGATTTGGGAAAATCATACTCGAACCCAATAGAGAGACGGACACACAGAGACTAAAAGTTTGGAGACGCCAGTAAAGTGAGAGCCGAACAAGCGTATTTAGCATCTTTAGACATCAGTTAATAAAAGGAGAGTGACGATAGCAAAAGTAGTTGGGTGTTTGGAGTATTGCGGTAAGTTGTCGCTTTGATGGTCTGAAAGTAGGAATTTGTGGAGTGAAAATAGAAACTTTTGTCCTTCTTCTTATGTCGATCATAAAGAGAACAATCTTCTTGAGATTTTACCGTGCAAAAACCCTAGTAGGGGTTGGTTAACAGAGATGGCATTAGCAGCTTTGTCTGTTAACTGGGTGACATGGGCTTAAGCCCAATTTGAAGCTGGGCCCTCAGAATTAATCTCCCATTTTTATAAAAAAATATATGATATACAAAATCTAAATATTTTTTTAAATAGAAGTAAAATTTTATTTTTTATCATTACAAAACTTAAAATAATAATTTTTATATGAAATTTTTTGAAGGCAACGAAAGCAAGTGTCCCCATTTACCTCCAATGTGATTCGTCCTTGCTCTTAAATGTATTAATTTTCATTTTTTAGCGTAAATGTGAGAAATAAAAACAACACTCGCTAGAAATTCTACTAAAATATAAGTTACTAAAATATTATTTTGATTCGATTTCTAGATATTAAATAAATTTTAAACTAAATATAATCCTTAGACATTTAATATAGATATGTCAACCTCATGACCTTTAAATTATTTTTAAAAAAAAAGAAGATTATATAATTAATAGAAATGTGCTAAACTTGGAACTCTTTATCAATCCTTGGCTTCATTTGACTTGATAAGTAACGAACTAGCCAGTTACTGGATACACAAGGCATGCATGAGGATGGCATTTGCTAAACTAAGTGGGAGAGAAGTGCATGCGATAGTGGTGATCTGATCACAGGCGCAGTAACATGAGTTGTTCAAGGACCTTTTCATGCTGTATATATTGGTAATGGCATTAATAGCCAAGTACTGGTTGTTATAATACTGTTGCTTGTTGAACAGTCCAACCAAAAATGGAGGTTTTGAGGAGATGGGTATTTTTGTTGATGGTAGTGGTTGGGGAATGCAGGGAGCCAGTTCTGCACAGGGTTGGAGGAGGAAAGTACACCTGGCTACCTGGTTCCAACTATACCGAATGGGCTAGCCATGAAAGATTCTATGTAGGAGACTGGCTCTGTAAGTATAGTCTATTTCTTCCTATGCTTTTGACTTTGTCCCATATCATTTACCAACTAAAATAACAAACTTGTGAAGCAGATTTTGGATTCGACATACACAAGTACAGTGTATACGAGGTGACCCAGACAAACTACGGCAGCTGCATGGCGGAGGACTTCATAACCAACATTACAAGGGGAGGGAGGGACGTTTTCAATCTCACAGATGCAAGACCGTACTATTTCATCGATGGCCGTGGCTATTGCTCTAAGGGCATGAAACTTGCAATTACTGCTGTAAATGCACCACTTGACGACCAAGAAATGCCCAAAACAAGCCATGATTCGTCATCCTCAAAGCCCTACCTTCATCAGCTGCTACCGTTGCTATTTGCTCTTACACCAGCTTGCTTCTTTCTCCAATGAACAGCCCTCACTCATATTTGCAGAATAAATCAGCTGCTTTGTCCTCTCTTTTTTTCTGGCTAATATGACATAATTAACATAATAAAAATAGGCGTATTAACAAACATCCAATCGAGACCAGCTTATTCCGCATTTAACTGAGCTAAACAACCAGCTTGATATGCTAATTGTCAAAATTTTCATGTTAATCTCTAACTAAGAGATAGGAAAATGACTCGAATGCGAAAAAAGATTGATATTCTCCGTAAGGCATGGGTTAATCCAAGAGTGCAACTTAAATCATGAAGAACATTGCAAGGAATCGACCTCCCTTGTCTTTGTATATAGAGTTAGCCCGAAAATCTCTGAAACTAGCAAAACAACCCACACGCACAAACAACTAAACCAGCTTATGTTTGAAGTAACCCTTGCTTATCAGCGCTTAAACTTACTTACAGGCAAAAGAGCATTATCCAAAACGACACTGAGCAAAGGGGAGGTGTCACCAACAATTTAAACTACGAAAAGCTAATACCGGTAACCAGAGACTTCCGAGCTGAAAACTATGTGCAATGACAAGTCTGGAAATGACGAGGCTCAACAAAAAAACATGGAATTGCACACATTATCCTTCAATTTGGGCAGCTGAGGGACGGGGACTGGTCCAGCAGATGTCATCCCACCATGGCCGGAGGATGTCTCAGAAGTCTCTTCAAACTTCATGAACTGTCCCACCTGACTAGCAGCATGGTGGGCATAGCATATCGGAGCAACTGCGTAGAACAAGAATATACATACACGTATATATCAGATGTGGGATCAAACAAATATTAAGACCAGAGCATGACCAAATATTCGACTTACCCACTGAAATGGCAGTTGTGCTTCTTTGGTACCTGCAAAAATGATGACAAACTCAGAGAAAATTGCTAAAAAGAGATAGACTCATCATCAACAGAATGGAAGAGTGTTTTGATGAACTCCTACTACAGAGAATACTTACACATAAGACAGAGAATGAACAAGTTCTTGAAGATCATCTGAAGAAAATCCAACCTCATCTAATAGGACATGGTAGTGTGTAGGCCTTGTAGTTCCCTGATAATTAAGCAAGCATAGAAATCAGTCTTGACAATTATTTGTTAGATTTAACGTTCAGAATTAGAAAACATGAAAACAAAATAAAAGAAATCAAGATAAATTTGATTATAATGTACACTAATTTCAAAGCCAATAAATTATAATAAAATTTGCAGCACCAGGAAATGATGAAGAGTACTCACAATCATTCCGGCATGTGCACAGAGATAGAAATCATTGTTCCGTGGATGGCAAACTTTGCTGTCAATGACAGTACCTGGAAATGGGAGAAAGCACCCAATGTCAGGTCAATTCAAATACGGAAGAAACAATGAAGAGTTTCACCTGGAGGAACATTATCAGGAGATCCATTCTGGAAGAATTTGGTGTGGTGGTTTTTCTGCGCAACAATGAGAACAAATTTGGGGTTCCAAGTCTCATCAAGAAACTTGCAGGCCTGCAAATTTAAATGATGCTTTGTCAGTAAAACTTCATTAAAGATAGCTGTGAAATGTACACAACAAAGGATATTGAATAAACCTCAATTATCTGGTCGAGTTCAATGTTCAAAACTTGATTGAATTGTGATTCACTCACACCATCCCTAATCCAAGAGCATATGTATTAGGAAAAAATAGCCAAAAATGTGTTGAAACAACAAGCAGTGGCCAGAATCCATAGCTAAATAGACAGTTTAATTGAAACTTAAGTAGGCAGAAGCATTATGACGTCTGCATACTTCTACCAGCTTCAGTAAAACGTCATGTTAAAACTAGTTTGTAACAAAGCATTAGTTTCCAACCAAAATTTAGAACTGGGTTAAAAATTTGGAAGACCACCAAAGATACTTGAAATGGACGTCAAGCAGCCCACTGAGCATACACAACTAATTCTACCTATCGTATTCTGATTAAGCATAAATAACTGAAGAGTTGAAACGTTTATATACAAGCCAAAAAAAACAAAATGTGTGACAAATAAATTTGTCCTTGAAAGGAATCATCTAACAGAATAGAGCAATTGTCATTGGAGAAAACACAAAGAAAAAATACAGAGTTGACATGTGCGGGCTCCAGGGAGAGAGAGTACAAAAAATACCTAAATATGATTATTTGATCAGGTTTCCTTTTCCCTGAACTCGTATAGAAGTCCAACAGAAGCTCCCTGAAAATGAAATAGACATTAACTATGACATAAAACCACAGTTGCTTAAGAGTTAATACAAATCTTGCAGTAGTTCATCAATTTCACAAAATCGGAAACCACCATTTGTTCAACAACTAGCATAAAGAAATACAGACTCCAAACCTGATGATGCCATCATCTTGCTTGTCAGACACTTGCTTAAATAGAGAATCTATCATTTCCACCTTCGGGGACTGAGTACGCACAGATGCCCTATATCGTGAAATCAATGGCCACTGCCTGGAGCTAACCACCTTACGTGTTTAAAAGTAATACCCGTGAGTGAGAAACACAGAAGGAAAAACCTCAAAGTTGTATCATTATATATTTACATAATTACAAATGGCAAAAATTACACAACCAGGAAATTAAACCAAAAGGAAAATGAACTAGAAAACCATCAAACAGATCAAATCCATGTGAAATTAAGCAAATTACCGCTGCAATTGATGGAATATCAGACTGCCCAGGAGAGCCATGGGAGACATCCATCCCAAGAATAATAGTTGGAACCTTAGAAACCAGTGGTATGGAAGGTGAATATTCAACAGCTAACATAGAATTCAACCCACCAAGCTGCATGAATCAAAAAGTGGCTTAATATGTGAAACATCACGCAAATGAGAAATTTTTAATCAAATGCTCAAAACAAAAAGAACTGAGTAAAGAAAAGAAAATGGGGTAAGAAGTCTCAGGTCTTGAGAACAATTTTTATAGAAAAAGAAAGAAAGAACTTACTTTTGCATTGATCTTGAGTAGAACATTTGTAAGATACTGGTCATTAACCCTCTGAGGAGCAATGCACTGAGTAACTATTCCAAATTCAGCTAGGTTCTTTTTTTTCCATGGCCCTTTCAAAGTCAGGAAACATGATTTATCAGAAAAACCAAAATGCAAGACTTTCACTGAGAAGAGATAAGTTCACAAACCATAAATATCAGAATTCTTCCTCTCAGGTAGTAAACAGAGAAGGAACTTCGGTGCTCCAGGAAGCTTTTCTTGTATCATATCAAACATCTTCTCCACTCTAACAACTGCTGTTGCTCGTCTAAACTGAGGGTTCTCCTCAAACACATCAAAAGGATCTTCTATAGGCTATGCAAGGGGATTAAGACAAGTTATCAATCCCAAAAGTCATCTATTGTTCAGATAAACTCCAATACATCAGAAGACTCACAATTCCTTTCATATTTGCACATTTTAACAGATCTCGTACAAGGCCACGAATATCACATCGTGCAGAGAAGTTCACAACTGCCCATCGTTCAATCTTAGATGGCTCCACCAGTTTCTGTGGAAATATCCCATAATATAATGAGAATAGACAGTCAACACAACAATAGTAAAATAAGCAATACCTTGTTGTTGAAGTTCCATCTTCCATTTCGAGGAAAGAAATCCTCCCCATTCCCCACTTTTAGCTGTCAAAGAAATAATTCTGTAGAACTTAGCATCGGCAACTACCCTAACAATCACAAAATTTTAATTTAAAATCTCAAGTCACTTGAGGAAAATAGAGCATTTACCCTTGGAGCTGGTAGAACACGACCTTCCACATGACTAAAATCAGAATTAATTGAAATACCACAAGATCGGAGCATGGGCTCATTACCATAGTTGCTCTTTTTGATAGCCTGCAGGAAAAGACACCAAAAAGATATCCATACAATGCACAAGAGACACCTGCATAAACTTAAGCAAGAAACTTACACTAGATAACACGTCCATCCTCTCTTTTGGCTTTTGTCTTGACTTCTCCACCAGAGAAGCTCGTTGAAGTGTCGAGAGAGCTTTTGTATAACGTTGCAAGGATACCAAAGAACAAAGCTAAAATTGACCAACAATGAATTGGTGAAGTGCAATGCAACCCATAAACATTGTAAACATTTTACACAAATATATCATATCACCTCAATGGGAATGTAAGTAGGTCGTTTTGGCTTGCCAACATTAATGCATGGAAGGTCTGCAGAATAACGCAAGTCTATATGTCGACGATTGACAAAGTAATCATAGACAGTAATCTCGATGGACTCAACCTCTTCATCACCATCGTTTACAGATTTCTGTTTCAATTGAAACCTACAAGCAGCAAAGCCATTTAAAAAGTATAATCCTGCCTCTTCAAATTTATTTGCAGAGAGTTAAAGATTTAGCACAATGTCACCCAAAACAAAATAACACCAGCTGGACATACATTTGATCCCTACAGGGTTGCTCACTCAAGCCAGTAATTTTGTACTCTTGATTCGAGGGGTTAACTTTAATCCTCAGATTTTTCAGCGTTCTTTTGGCCTGATAAACAAAATAATGTAAATGGCAGCTCAGCACAATTAAGAGGAAAAAAGGATAAGGGCCCACAGCTGAAACTCAGAACAAGGAGTGTTACCTTGGCCCAGTCAATGGAACCTGGATCTCTAACATTTTGATTAGATATTAGAAAGTCCACAACAGGACCAGGCTGTATAATCATTGTAGTAGACACGTCTGAATCAAAGAACCAAATTTCAAATTGGAAAGATTAAGCAGGTTTGTTCAAACATAAAGAGTAAATGCGTCAGACATCAATTCATACCAATATTTAGAGACAAGCCTCCCTGAGTGGCTCTGAAACTAGAATGGAATCCTCTGCAGCCCATAACACCACCTCCCAAGGGCACAAAATTGTTTTGATCATTGTGAAAGAAAGATTGTCGAACAAGGAGACAGCCCCTAAATAATTTATAGGATTATTATATATATGACAAAGTAAATGCATATAAATGAAAAGAGTAAACCATAAGTATTGGAAGACAAATAATAAAACGTTGAGGCATATTATCATCAGTTATGACAAAAGAAATGGACCCAAAATCACACAAAGAGAATAAACAACAAAGATTATTAACTGCTTTGATGCATTCTGCCGCAAAATAATATCCAAAACCCTTAATGCTTCTTGTGAGTTCTCAGATTCCTGTCCTCGTAAAGCATTTGCTATGGCTTGCATAGGAATTTTGGCAGCAAAACTTATCTCCACTTTGAACGTTTTGGTACGATAAGGACGTTTCATTCTCTTTCTGTCACCCCAATTTGGACTTTCACTTCCATCAGGACCGGCATTTCCATTATTTCTGCAGATGAATTATATCCAAACCACTTGGATGAAAGAACTAGAATCACAAATAACAGGAATATAAAAGTAAAGCAATTAGATAATCTTCATTAAACAAAACACAGTGAAGATTACCGATTGGACGTTACATCTTCAAGTACAGCAGTGAACTCCAGTTTGTTGCCTGGAAGTGGACCAACCGTGAACAAACTCTTCTCCCCATCATAGGCAAAGTTCTTTCCATTTAACTCAGAATCATAAGTTTCATGTACCCTATCAATAACTTTTCTTCCTACACCCTTGCCAGTAACCGGGCGGCCATCTTCATACAAGACAGAAACCTGTTCCGCATGAAATATGAACTCAACAAGTTGCAAAATTTTTACCAAATTAGTAACCAAACAACCAACTTACGCTGTAGTGGTAGAAATCACCCTCAGCATTGGAGACGTTAACTTTGAAATGATTTGTCTTCAAAGGAATAGTTTGACCTTTGGTTCCAAGGCCACGCCTTGCAATTGGAACCCGTACATCCTTCTTCTTCGCTACTGTTTCCGGTACTATATTTGGTGGAACGGGTGGAGGAGGTGGTAGGGCATCTCCTGAACCATTTCCATCAGCATCAAAGGATTCCATAGCCTGCAAGTAACAAAAACATTAAACAAAAACTAAAAAACGAAATCAATAAAAAAAAGTATATTTGGGAATAAATGCTCATAAATTGCTAGAGTACATTACCATTCGATTAGAACTACATAAAAGACAAAACTATAACCTCAAAACACAAAAAAAAAAAAAGCACGAAGGAATTCCAGGAAGAAGTTAGCGCAAGGTAAAGCGTCCATAACAAGTAGCCAGACTAAATCTTATCATAACAAATACGAAATTTAATCGCTTCAGTGATTAAGGAAATCGACGAAACTTTAAAACTAATGCACAAACGAAAGCAACATGCAAGCATATTTTACTGTCAAATATTGACTAAAAATTTTGAAAAAGCTGAAAACGAACATTATACTTTATTACTGGTTATTTTCAAACATGTAGAAAGAGAGAACATCTTAACAACCTCTCTGCTAGTTAGGGTAAGGCCTAGAGAACATATATTCAGCCTCTCTACCAGTTGACAAAGAGAGAACACATAACCGGCCAAAATAACCCAAAATGGTGTAGAAAACAGAGCTACATTATTTAAAAATAAACAGATAGAACACGACGCCGACGACCACAAGACGAGCAAATCAAAATCCAGTGAAGCAAATAAAAGCACTACCTCAAGCACCAACAAAGGATAGAAATCTCAGCACTGCAACCAAAAGTATAGCACACGACAGACACTAAACACCTCCACAAGCGACCAAAACCCTAGAACCCAAGACCGAGAGGCGCAGTTTTTCTCGGCAAGCGTCAAAATCTCGTAGCAAATCAAGTGAGAGTGATATCAGCTGTTACTTTATAACGTAATCTAGTCCCGGGGGGAGTATGATCCAACCCAAATTGTGATCATTGTTACTCGAGATTACGGCCGTCCATCCTGGAACCTGTGAATATTTCCCTATCTACCCACGAAATGACGTGCTGATCAGATTCCCTTCTAGTGTGTACGTCCGCAGCTTATCAAAGCTCAATCAATATCCACTATACAGGATAGTGATAGGCGGTAGTTGCTTTTGTCACGCCCTCTCGATTCCCTCGTTGGGGATTCTTCTCATGCTCTTTTACTTCACTGACTATTTTACCCTTATGTAAATCCCAGATTGCCCCGCATACCCTGACCTCTGATGCTATTACCAACGTAATTTCTGGTCAGCATGTTGGTCATTTTGGCACTACATGTAGGGATAATGCTGGAATCACAGCCAAAATAAGAACGAAAGTTCTGTGCTTCTGTTTTGGTAGTGAATGTTCGGTGTGGGCCACTGTACATACCTCGTTTGGAGGAGTTTTAGGTACAATTTCAGTCCTTAAAGTGTAATAATTTATATGACGTAGATAAATAAATAAATCATTGTTAATGTTTGATCTAGATATATTTAATAATACACACTCTTATTTTACAATTTAAAAAGGTTATTTTTAGTATATATAAGTGCTGATGAAATAATAAAAGAGTTATACAAGTTAAAGATAAGTAAATAAAATTATAATAAATATAAAAATAAAATATAACTAAGGGATATACCTAATACACTGTTCAATTCTGCTAATACCTGATAAACGATAAAGTCCGACTCTTCTCATCTTTAGTTAAGTTCATAGGATTGATCTTGTTTGCATCCTACCTATATAACTAAAAATTAAGTTTTACTTTTATATTTTGTAGTTTTAGTTTTTTTTATATTTTTATTTGTATTTTTAAATAAAAACAAAAGCATATTTGATTATTAATGTTGATGTGCTTTTTTTTATTATGGATAAAACTTAAAGTTAAGCTTTTTTATAAATTTAGTTAATGAAATAAATTTATCCTAATTTTTATATAATATTTATTGATAAATTATTAGCAAATTATTATATTTTATTAAAATAAATAATTTAATTGATTAAAATTTTATTTGTGAATTATTATTTATATTTTTAATTATTAAATAAATTTTTATTTGAAATTTATATATTTTAAAGATATTATAATTTTAATTAAATTTATTAGTAATCAATAAACTAAAATTATTTTAATTTTTAAAATTATTGTTTAAGTTAATCATTGATAAGATGTTGATTTGATATATTAATTAGAATTGTCTCTTTTATTTTTTATATATTTTTCAGTTTAAATAGAAAAATTAATGTTTATTTTATTTTAAGAAATGAATCTTAGAGATTGCATATAACATTATAGGTGAATATCACAAAAATTTTAAAAAAGTAGATAAATTATTGCAAGATAAGGCTAAATCACATCATATCCATTTTAAAAATAGAGTCTAATTAGGAAGTTTCTTTTCATCCTTAGTGATTTTGATTTGTTTAAGATGTGAATATTTGCAATATAAAATTAGACTAGGTTTAGGGTACGTAAACAATAGAAAATGACCTCTCTCCACATCCTTTATTCGGTTTCTTCTTAATTTTCTCTCCATCTTTTCTTCTATTTTGGTGTTTGAACAGATTCAAAGAAATTGAGGATTTATTCTAAACTATTATTTATGTTTTAATTCAAATATTTTTTTGTTTTATTCTTTAAGAATAGTTAATATTGATTAATCTAATAAATTAATTTAATGATGAATATTATATAATTATATATGAATTCAATAATCACGAAGGGTTGATATAAATAATAAATAAATTATTTAGAGATTTACATATTTAACTTATGATTAAAAAAAACTAAGTTGAATAGTTAGAGCTATCTCAATTATTTAATTTAGGGTCGAGTCTTTTTCATTAAATTTATTATTATCATTTAATTGATATCTAATATTATCATACTTGATTAATTGATGATAAGTTTTGGTTTGAATGCTGAGTTTGAATCAATTAATTTTTAAAAAATTTGAGACTTATTATAATTATAATAATATGTTTAAGATTAACTGTTTGAATTGTGATAATTATTTTTATCAGACCAATAATCCATGTTACAATTAGATGACATATTTTTCTTGAATCGTAGTTAAGTATTCTTAAAATCCCCTTTTTTATATTAGTTATTTTATTAATTATTTATTATCTAAATTTAATAAATTAATATTTAGTTATCTGGGGATTTAACTTGGTTCTAATATTACTCTAAGAAGTTTGAAATTCATAATTAATTTTAAGGTTTCGAAAATTCGATCAATTATAAAATTAAATGAAATTCTGAAATTAAAAAACCATGTTCATTATATAATACTAAATTATTTATAATTATTATTAATAAGAATTATTAATTAATTTATTCATTTGATAATAAATCATATTATTAAAACATAAAAACCACTTATTATAGTTTTGTAAATTATGAAAATTAGAAAAAATCAAATTAAAATTAAAATTAAAATTGAAAACTTGAACAAAATTTTGTATTGAATTTGGAAACAAAATTAAAAATTACCAAAAAATAAAAACAAACAAGCCCTAATTAATTACCATAATTATTTATTCTTTATTGTTGACGTTTTCTGAAATTTGACTAATTCTTTATTGGATGGACACGTGGATACATGGAAACGAGTACTTCATTATTTCTTGTGTCCTGCAGCCCCGCTTGAGATCCTCTGTCCTAAAATGTCCTGGCCCCTTTCCCTTTTACATCTCAGCCAGAATGGATGGCTGAGATGCAAAAGCGACAGATGGCCAGGATATTTTGGAACAGAGGAATACGTCCCCTGCAGCCCACGCCAGCGCCGCTAGGCTTCCCACACTCGTACGTTACAAAGCATTAATTTACAATTATTGCCATCATCGTATCGGCTGATTAGTTTACTATAAACTCTAAGAACTACACAATTCTTATTTTGTTAAAGAATTAATAAATTATTATACCTTGAACAACTTATCTAATAATATATAAATGTTTATATTAAATTGTAACTAAAAATATATTTTAAATTGAGGTTTATAACAAAATATAAAACATATTTTAATATTTCAAAATATTCAAATTGAACTTCAACATTCGAATCAACAAATTTTTGGTAGCAAACAACATTTGATATTTTAGTCTATACATATAACAACCTTTTATATTGCAATAAAATTTAATCTGTAACAAACCAAATAGTTAAAGCGTAAATTAAGGGACATATATATGGGATAAAACTTAAATAAGAATTATTTTTAATTAATTAATTAAAATTATTTTAATATTTAGAATAATATTTATTAATAATTATCAATAAAAATTTTTAATTAAAAAAAATTTATATATTTAGAAGATATATTTAGTTTAATTTTTATTGATAATTAATATATTAATATATTAAATAATAACATATTATTATTATTATTATTATCAACTTTTATTATTAGTATTATTATTATCATTATCCTTATACATTTATGGTAATTTTATTTACTTAAATAGTTTGCGTATCATGTTTCTTTTCACTTATTTACTCTTTTAACTTGAACTATATTCTTCATGTCACATCTGTATGTAGATCTACAGCAAACAACCTTTCTACTATTTAGGGATAAAACTGCATATTATCAGATCTTTTCAAATCTCGCTTCACTGCGGAGCTTCAGGCTGAATGTGATAATGATGATGATAATAAATCAGATGATGTAAAAAAAAAACTTTTTATGGTTTGAAAATTGAAAGAAACCAAAATCAAAAACAGAAAAAAAAAACCCATATACAGATTTTTTCCGAATTGAAAATAAAAACCAAAAGCTAAAAATAAAAGTCAATAAAATGGCTCTTTCCATTTTCTTTTTAATCTTAAAAGATGGCTGCAATAGATTAATCACCTCTTCAATGGATGAACATGCGGAGCAAAGAAAAGTATAAATTTCCAAATTCCAATGCCTGTTCACATCGTCACTTTCTTAATCTAACAAAAGACAATGTTCAAAGCCAAAAAGTATCACACGAGTGAAACTCCACGAGTTTAATCAGCATCCATCTCTTCAAGTGCAATTTTAGCAGCAGCCTTGGCTTCCTCCAGGAGTTCGTCAGGAACCTGAATTACATGGATATAGAGCATTCGTAAAACCAAGATTAGTCATATTTGAGAACAAACAATCATTTTTTTGTATGATTATTACGAAAATTGCTATGTTTTCCAAATCGTTACAAGCACCAACAGTTTGGATGGATGAAGATGATCCACTCTGTTGAATTCAGTTATTCATTGCATAAATTTATCAGTTATTTTGAAGTTAACAAGGAAGTGTATCAAACATGCAATTAAGAAGGGCCTTATGTGGCACAAGTTGGAACAGAAAATGCATATTTATTCTGCGTGTACACAGTAAGGGGATGCAATGAGACAACTCTACACTCCCTTATACTTTTTCTTTAATATCTATCATAAATATTTGATCACAGCATTTACCCTCAACTGTGCACAACTTGCATGTATTTCATGATGTATTTTGATCGCTCCTTACTCGTGCTGGATCTTAGCATTCACTCAAGTTACAAATGGAAATTGCAGTCCCATGTTTCCAATCAACATGGTAACACAGATGATCAATGAGAAAATCGGAACCAGAAAATACCTTCTCATGTTGTCTCTTTGACTCATCGCAAACCCAACTCATTTCCAGTTCAAAAGCTTTGTCCTTTGCCTCATCATGCACTTTGTAAATGCTGCTCATGGAGAAAAAAGAAAGCAAATTGGTATCCTCAATCCAAAAGGTTGGCCAGCCATACTAAGATTGTGTGCATCAAACATATGCATTCTTATCTATCTCTTCAATTATCTAGCTTTGGTCATTATTATACAGACCGTCACAAAGTGAATCAACAATCCAGGGCAATTGTCTTACGGAATGGCAAATTAGTTACGCTTGCAACAACAAAAGTATACATAAGTGTACTTGACATTATATAACTATAACTGATTACCTCACTGCTCCATTTCCAGCAGTAATCAAGACACTTAAAAGCACTCCGCAGTCCATTTTGGTAAGGGAGGTTTAGAATGAGTTAATAAAGAAACTGAGACCGAGCAAAATGATGGGTTCCCCTCTTTTAGGCTCATAAGCAGCATAATTTGTAGACTCATTAACAAACTCAATTACAGATCCATTCACGATCTCATTTTGGGTTCATTTTTAAATTCTTTAACTTACTCATGTAAAGACATATTGTCCTTCTTACATGTTTCAAAGCAACATAATTTTCTCCTTTTAATCACGTTGAACTTGAGAAGCCTACAATTTCCTATCACACCATGCCAAACAATGAAGTTGAGGCTCATTTTGAATTCAAGCCAGCTCATGCTCAAAAATATAATTCAAACAAGCAGAAGTTTCAAATATTAGACTTACTATAAGCATGAGCTCAAACTTGAGAAAACTTTGGATTACTCAAGCTTTTATATGGGAGAACATGGCTCTATCTGATAATTGCAACAACCAACCCAATAATGAATGTTATGAGAGAAACCTTTACAAGGCTAGAGCACAGTACTGTGCATCTTGTCCAAACAATAGGTGTTATTTAACCTAGCACGCCCATAAGACGCAATATGCAACTAAACCCTAGCAACTAAAAGATGGGTTTTCTTTTATTTGGAGCAAGAAAAAGACCAGTAAGTAGCATATGAACATAATGGGTTATAAAAGAAACAAGGATATAGTACAAAGAAGGACAAAAAGACAAGATTTGAAAATGTTGAAACCCAAATATTGCAGAGAGGATGTAAAATGGAACGAAGAAGATAATGAAAGATAACGGGAACTACTTAGGAGAGTAGAGGAGACAAACTCACATTTTAGCTACTTCAATAACTCCTTCTCGGCAAGTCATTTCAGAAAGCTTCAACTTTTCAATTTCTCTGGTGACAAAATAACAATCATTTAGAACAAAATGAATAAACATAAACAAGAAAATGGCTTCAAACGTAAGGGGAACAAAAATAGAGGGTCAAATATATCACCTAAACGAGAAAAATAAATTCCTTCATTCAAAGAACTAGTTTCCAATTTCCCAAAAAAAAAAAAGAAACAGGATTCCATAACTCACGTTTTAGCAGCCTGCTTTCCTTTTCCAATTGCGGCACCAAAGTATCTCTACATCCGTAGTAAATATTAAGTAAGATGATAATGTTACAAGAAAAATCAAAGGATAAAGTTCCTAAAGAATAAGAAACATAATAAGACATCCCCTAGACAAGCAATTAACAAAAAAAAACAAGGAATGAGGTCATGCCACAATATAAATAGAATCTAATCAACTTACATATGAGATGCCAGAAGGTTCAATCATGTAAAGTTGTGGTCCATCTCTGTCATAACCACCAAGAATTACACCGCAACCAAAGGGCCTGCATTTGAAGAAAATTTAAGTACTTTTGGGGAAGTATCATAGATACCCAGTGCAATGATCAATAAAATAAACGAAGTGCTTCATAATCAGAGTTCAAGAATCAAGCCTTTACTCACCTCAGCCACCAATAGAGAGTGCATAAATGCACATAACTAGCAATACGTTGAGCAAGTTCCTTCACTGGGATGGCATCTCCATAAACACTATAACACCAGAATCGCTGGTCAGGATTAATAAGCCTTAAAAAAATACACAAGCCTTATTTCAAAGTGACACAAGGTGGTTAATTAATACCCAGTCTCCAACGCATGTTACCAAGAAGTGAACAAAAATAAAGAGAGGATATCTTATCAACATGGTTCAAATAACAAACCTGTCATAGTTGGTAGCCTCAGATTTTGCCCGTGCCACAATTTGCCTCCCATCAGCTGCCAAACCAGCAACAGCCTAATAGTTGATAGCAAATAGGTATGTTGTGTGTGTGAGAAAAAGATAGCAAATCTCAAAAGAGTTTTGTCCATTAAACACTCTTAAGTTGTCTTAATAACCACTTAACCTAAACCTCCTCCTCTTTGGGTAAGTTAAAGTTGCATTGACTTGGTGAATAAATTTCCTTAGCATAACACTGAACTCACCGCAAACACAAGACCTAAATCTTAGCGTTATTTTCTCCTTGAGCAAAGTGATTAGAGACTTAAATGTCAAATGCAAGTTTCCAGCGGGACCTTTATGCCATAAACCATGTTAATGCTTCCAACTAGGTTCGTATACAATTCCCTGATTGTTTCTACTTCTTGTGGCAAGAATAAAATTTTAAAAAAGGGAACATTAAAACAGTAAAGAGAAAACCAGTACCATGCCGGAATGTCGATGGACAGAGTGGATTCTCCTGTTGGAACCCGGTAACATCATCTTAGATGCAATAAGTTTCTCCACAGCCTACAATTTCAGGAAGACAATTCCTGCAATTACACCACAATGCAAAACAGGGGAAGAAAAAACAAACCAAATAAGATTACCATAACAATCCCATCTTTGCACTTGATCCCAATAACAGTCCTACAAGATAAAATTATTCGTTAGAAACAAAGGAAGAAAATCACGACACCCATTTTAATCTAGAACTACAATTCACATCTTAAGAGTACCAAACCAGCAAACAACAACTATATTCAATAATTTAACAGAAAAAGAAAATATGCACTAACCCGCTATTATCGAGGGCCTTAGCAGCGTATTCGATCTGGAAAACGCGACCATCGGGAGAGAAGGTTGTGACGGAGAGATCGTAGCCAGTTCCTATGCTACTCATGGTTTTTCTTTTTCTCTTTGTCCCAAGTTTTAATTTGGCTCTGCGACTGTGCTTTGAGAGCTTTTGTTTGAAGTTTGAAATGTGGCTTCCTCTTCCGGTTTGCTTGAACAAGTTTTTTCTTCCTTCTCAAGACAGTATAACATTACTACTACTAGTCTAGTCCACGTGCCTCTCTCTTTCTCGTTCTGAATCGGGTCGGGTAATAGGTGCCTTGGGATTGTTAATAATTGGAATGCCCTTTCCAAAGCAACAAACAAACAACAGCACCCCCTTACGGCCTGATTTGGGATAAGGTGAATTAAATATAATATTGAATCCAATTTATCTATTGGATTCTTACTCGGATAAGAAAAAGCAAAGGAAACATTGAGAAAAAAGAGAAGAAAAAAATAAAAAATTTCTTTCCTTTATTTATTTTTCTAATTTATCAAATGAGAGAATTGAAACTTATATTAGACAAAATAATTTTTAAGACCTTTATGCCCTTAATTATATAATTTGTTTATCTTTTGTTATTAAATTGTTTTCATGAAATTGTTTAGTAAATATACATATAAAAATTGTTTTTATGTTAACTTCTCTATGATAATTAAAATAAAACAAGTTACATATAACTATATGTATATTTACATGGTTTATAATTTAAACATTCATATTTTGATAAC
>JAOTIZ010000202.1:5721017-5731586 GCA_027123425.1 Erythroxylum panamense | reverse complement strand
AAACTTGAAAAATGATTGTGCTCCAATTTGCTTTAGAAAATTTTCTCTTTTTGATCTAAAAAATATATCAATAAATCCAATCTCATAGTCAACACAAATTGAACACAAATTGAGCATTTTATCATAAAAATAGGATTGAAATCACATGTAAATGCATAAGAAAATATAACATAATTCAATCCTATCACATCGACTGCACTCCTGTATGTTGAGGGATCTGCAAGTGGCTCTCCAAAGTGTATTGACAAGGATTTATGTGCAACCATTGGAGTTTGGCAAGGTGATGCATTGCTCATTTGAAATCTATCCAGTAGATCAGAGACATATTTCTCTTGGGTCAAATATAACCCAGATCTATCCCAATACACTTCAATTCCGAGGAAGTAATGAAGAAATCCGAGATCTTTGAGAGAGAAAATGTTATGTAGTTTTTCAGTGAAGCACTTCAAGCTATAAGCATTACTTCTTGTAACTAGTATGTCATCAACATAGATTAGTATGATGAGAATCTGAGACTTATTAGAGTAGATAAACAAGGAAATGTCACCTTTGGAGTTAGTGAACCCCGAAGATAGCAGCATGCTTCTGAGCCTTTCAAACCATGCCCGTGGGGCTTGTTTGAGGCCATAGAGAGCCTTGGATAGTTTGCATATATAGTGAGGTCAAGCAGGATCAACAAAACCTTTCGGTTTTTCCATAAATACAGGTTCAGTGAGAAAAACTATTTAGAAATGCATTATTAATGTCAAGTTGTTTGATCTCCCAGCTAAGAGAAATTGTAAGAGCCAAAATAATTCTGATTGTGGATGCCTTTATAACAGGACTAAAAGTGTTATAGAAATCAATAACTTCTGTTTGTTGGAAGCCTTTTGCCACCAACTATGCTTTTCTTGTGACAAGGGAACCATCTTGGTGGAACTTGGGCTTGAATATCCACTTATTTTCAACAACTCTCTACCTTTGGGGTCTATGAACTAGGGTCCAAGTCTTAGTCCTTTTTAGCGCAAGAAATTCATTGATCATTGCTTACTTCCATAGTGGTGATTGCAACGCCTCCTTAGGCGACCGAGGAACAGAGATGTCAGATTGAGTCAAACCAATGTAAGGTACTTTGGGCTTATATATTCCTTGCTTACTACGGGTCTGCATGGGGTAAGTATTTGAGGTAATAGGAAACTGGGTGGATAGAGGATTGGTGGTTGGTTCTGATGTGGGTAAAGACGATTGTGGGCTTAGATTGGTGTTATAGAAGGATGAAGAAGATGCGACTGGTTGGGAAGTGACCGGTTGGATATTTGGGTTGTTGGGAAGTAGGGGAGAAGTGTCCAACTTAGCAAAGGTGGGTGAGGATATTGGGAAAAGTTCTAATGGAGGGCTTATAGTTGGTTTGGCATTTGGTGAGATGTGTTGTGAGGTTTAGGAGAGTCACCATTAATATGGTCTCCTTCAAAAATTTCTGACTGAGAAGAATTATGAGGCGAATTCACCTATTGACAACTCATTCTCAGGATTAGAGTGTTGCAATAAAGCAGGAAATGTATTAGTGAGTTCTATAACTTTAGAGACCGCTAGTTGTTGAAGGGAAAACTTCTTCATTGAATATAACACATCGAGAGATATATGCTTTACCAACAGAACTTAAGACATTTATATCCTTTGCGTGACCCACTATAACCAAGAAGCACACATTTAGTACTATGAAACTGAAATTTATTATGATTATATGGTCGTAGGCAAGGAAAACAAGCGCATCCAAAAGTCTTAAGGCCACTGTAATTAAGCTTCTTTCCAAACAGACTTTCAAAAGACAATATATTACTCAAAATCGAAGTTAATAGCCTATTTATCAGATGCACAGTAGTAGAAAAAGCTTCCCACCAGTAATAGAGCGGCATTTTGGCCTAAACAAGAAGGGTCAAACCCATTTCAACTAAATGTCTATGTTTTCTTTTTAACTCGACTATTCTAAATAGAGGTGTAGGGGCAAGAATGTTGAAATATAATGCCATGACTATCTAATACAAGTTTAAATGGCTTGTATTCTCCTCCTCAATCACTTTGGACCACTTTTATTTTTCTTTCCAATTGATTTTCAATCATGTTTTTGAAATGGACAAATGTTGACAGTGCTTCCTCTTTTAGTTTCAAAGGATACACCCATTGGTGAAGGACCCCATAAATCTATAGAGGGTGTGAAGCATAAGATTGAGAAACTGGAAAGGGAAGCTTATGGGATTTGCCAAGTTGACAAGCATCACAAAAAGTAAATTCTTCATTAAAATTTAAGTTGACATTATAATCACTAAAAACCTTTCTTCAATACTTGGCGATGTGGAATGTCAAGCCTTTCTTCAACACTTGGCTATGTAGATGCCAAGACTCAATGACAAAAAGAAAAGCATGTGACTGACATTTCTGTTCTAATTCAAAATTGTTTCTACCAAAAATAAAATTAACAACAGCAACATTAACGGGCACCACACCATTCTTGATCTGATAGAGACCCCAAGTAGACTCATGTGTTGTAGCACCTTGTAGCAGAGTTTTATTACTACTCTTGTCCTTCACAAAACACCCATGTGAGGGAATTTCAACAAAGATATTTGAATTTTCATTGGTGAGTTTATATCCACTAATCAAATTTTTCTTGATTTTAGGAGCCACAAGAACATTTTGGAGTTTCAAAGACTTACTGGGATTATCACTTATCAGTTTAGAATTTTCAGACTTGACAACTTTAAGAGAAGCACCATCACCAACAAAAAGCGAATTTATACCTAAATTAGCGTTGACAGAGTCCACATTTTTAGAAGTATGAGTAACATGATGAGTGACTCCGGTATCCAAATATCATGCTGGGTCTGTTACAGTATCTAAGGTTGTCGTGTAAGTCAAAGCATTCTCATTTTTCTTAGGAGGTCCTCTGTAGTTGCAATCATAATAGTGCCAACAATCCACTACCTCATGTCCTGGATGACAAAATTTATCAAACTTATCTGATTGCTTTCGGCCTCCATTTCCACGGCCACCTCTACCTCATCCTCGTCGTCATCCTCTACCTCTAGAGGCATCAAAATGATTATGATCCTGTTGCTGAAAAGCCAAATTTGCAAAGGCATTAGAGAGGGAGGATTGAGACGAAGATTGAAGTTGCTCAAGTCGAGATTCAAAAGTGAGCAATTTAGATTGAAGGTCGCTCCAGCTCAGATTCTTTTTTCAGAGAGCGTTACAACAATTGGAGTATATTTTGTGTCAAGACCAGCGAGAGTTTGAGTGATTAAATCAACGATAGACAAGGGAGCACCAGTAAGGGTGAGATTATCTGAGATGGATTTCATTTTGGTTAAGTATTCTTTCATCTTCAGACTTCCTTTCTTAGTGTGCTGAAACTCACTCTTCAAAAAGGTGACCTTAGATCTTGTATTTGCACCGATGTATTCTTTCACTACCTTCCATAGTGTAGACGGTGTCTTATAATGTGTCATCTGAAAGGCAATCTCTAGGGTTGTTGTGTTGAGAAGCCAACCCAGAAGAAGTTCATCCGTTGCTTGCCAGTCTTCAAATGCCGGGTTTGGTAGAACTTTTTCGGCTTCATTGAGAGTGAACTCAGGTGGGTTAGCTTTGGTACCCAAGAGGTATCCTTCAAGACGATAACCTCTGATGATAGGAAGGACCGTCGATTCCCATGTGATGAAATTATCTCCATCCAACTTGATGGAGTTGACTTGATTCAAGGAGCTTAGCAAAGGAATAGGTTTCGTGGGCACAGTAGGTGCTTGATGAGCCACTGGGATGAATGGGTAGGTGTAGGGAATGAAATTTGGGAACAATGAAGGAGTGGCGAAGGTTGGAGGAGACGTGTGGTTCGGCAGTGAAGAGTGAAGCGGAGAGGTATTCAAATGGGAGGAAATAAGGATTGATGTATACAGGAGGGTGAAAGGATAGATGGTAGAGAAAATTGATGGGGTAAAAGAGAAGGACTAGGACGACTGCAGAAACTGAAAGGGAATGGTGGGGTTGGGTGAGACGGCTGATTCTTGTGTGATTGGGTTGCTTATTGGTAGAGAGAGAGCTAGAGTTCTCAGTGATGACGATGATTTCTAAGTGAGAGGTGGTAGGGTTTTGATTCCCAATTGACTCCATTAATGACGATTTTTCTGGATTTGATACCAACAAAATATTATTAGAAAATATGAATGCTCCAGAATAATGCCTTTAGGCATACTCTCCTTTATTTATGTAAGGTATGGTACAATTAGATAATGACATGTGTCCGAAGGTGGAACATTCTAGTGATACAAAAATACAACAGATTATATAATAAATGATATTATTTATTCTTATCTAGAAGAATAAGCTATAGCTGTTAACATTTTAATGTGATTGGTTTTTAATGGTTTTAGCTTCCCTGGAAAAGCTGTTGGTGTGAGGATTAGTGGCAAAGCCGCTCCAGTTGAAGCTGCCCCTGCTAAAGAGGTTTTTTTCATTATTTTTACCTTGGAAATTGAAAGACTTGCCCATCTCAACGAATTTGAATCGAAACTGTTACAGAAGAAAACAAGCTTTTTTGATACTGCAATGAAGTGCTTTGCGAGTCTTAATATCGAATTATGGCCAATTGATAGTGATGGTCGATGTGTTGCATCTTTAAACATTGAGATTGAATTGAATAACACACTGGGTTTTCAACTTGGCATTCATCAGTGGATGATGGGAGTATTAGCGGTTGTTCTTGTTAGATTTTGTATCAATCTTGGGATGTTTTTCCTTTCTGAATGTCAGGCTGCGCCTACTACTGGAGATGATGATGACTTGATTTATTTTGGAGACGAGACAGCGGAGGATAAGAAAGTAGGAGAGTAGAGGGAAGCAGCTAAAAAGGCATCGTCGAAGAGGAAAGAGAGTGAGTTTGCTATTCTAATTTCAAGATGTTTGTAGGCAATTTGCTTGCTATACAGTATGCAACATGGTTCTACAAATTCTATCCATTTGAGGGTCTCTTACTTGCAGCTTAATTTTCATTATGCCCTACTCTGCATCTGTTTACTAGAAGCATGGAATCCAAGATATTATCTTCCTTATCTTTGCAGGTGGTAAACATCAGTTCTTATGGAAATCAAACCATGGGATAATGAAACAGACATGAAGAAGTTGGAGGCAGTTCGGAGTATCAAGATGCCCGGTCTTTTGTGGGACCCCAAATCCTCTCTACTTTGTCCCCTTCTCATCTGAGTCATCCATCCATGTGGTTCCCCTGGCCCTACTCTGTCCTCCTCTCATCTGAGCCATCCATCCATGTGAGACCCACATGAATAGATGACTCAGATGAAAGGGGGACAGAGTAGGACCAGGGGAAGGGGTACAGAGGATCCCTTCCCCTTTTGTGGGGAGCATGTAGGGCCTTACCTGCAATAACTCCATTCAGTTTTATTGACATTGACTTAACTATTGCTTTTGATTTGGGTTCCATGCAGCCAAACTGGTTCCGGTTGGATATGGTGTAAAGAAACTGCAGATCATGCTTACCATTGTGGATGACCTTGTTTCTGTAGATAATCTCATAGGGGAGCATCTTAAGAGCTGTGACATTGTTGCCTTCAACAAAATATAGAACAAATAGCCGTTTTTAGCGTTAACTGCTTAAATTTTGGTTGAACTTGAAAATATAACGGAAGATCATCGACAAAAGTAGCCCTACGAAACTTCCTACACTGTTTCCTAAGTTTATAATTCATATCATCCAGGTTTAGCCGTTATATGGTTATCTACCATATTAATCCTTAGCCTGTTTACCCTTATCCTCCCAAACAGTATCTCTAACCCAAAGTCGATTCTACAATGATACGGTTTTCCCGACCTCTTAAGAATAATTACACGTGAAAAAAAAAGAATAGTAATATCTCAAGTTCCATCATCTTCAACATTATTACTCAATTAAAATCTCATCAAGTCCTGGATCTAAAAAAGTCCAGTAGTACGCAACTTTATCCTTACATAATAAAGATTAGGTAAAAAAATTAAAAGAAAAAGCAAAAGTATGTTTTTACAACAAAGGGGATGATTTTTGGGGAAAATCATAATGTTGAGAAATGTATTTTTTGTTCTAAGCCATGAATAGATCAGACCAAATAAAATATATTTTATATAGAAAGGGATCAAGCAGAATCGTGCTAAGTGGGTTTGAATATACACGGTATTTTTCACTTGTAAAAAGTTTTGGGGAGAAATTAAACAAATATCATGGCAAGACCTACAAGACATTGGACACTTAAGATGTTTATCCTACACACGTTAGCCAACACTTCAACTCCATATTATGAAGGTCAAAACTCTGCAATCTAGTTGCCAATATCCTTAGATGGTAAAAACTATTGCAGAGGAAGGTAGCTTGGGCCGCCATGAACCACGAGTAGAGATCAAGTCAAAAACAAACAAATGTCAACTTATATATACATGATCTTCCCCATTAAAAACCAACCACTTGGGACGAATTCAATTGGTCAGATCCCCTCAACAGTATGCTCAGTCAAAATCTCTCCTCATCAACAGAGGAACATAAGTTCCACAACACAGCATTTTCGAGTTACAATCTTGGAGCAAGGCATCATTGAGTTCCAACAAGTTGAACTTAGCATTGTACTAACTTCTTACCTTAAGAGGATGAGACCAAAATCCGGTAGATGCAGGGCAAGGAAGACGTCAATACCGCAACTCCTTGCCTTGTGAAACGGAAGGTTCTCTCAGCAGTGTGAGAATTCAACATGTAAACAAATTTGAGACCTCAGTGTTCACACATTAAAATACTAAAAGTGAGATGAACTAAAAACTACAAGTGCCAACCAGACATCACTTTTCCTGACATCTTAGTTGGTGTCTATTGCCCAATCAGAAACCAGGACTAAAAGTTAATATGTTGTCACAAAAAGTAGTTTCGTGAATAACTTATTACTACAACTTAAGTACTTAGCCATATAACTGAAAAATTATTTGTTTTAGTAACTGATGACACTTTAAAAATTCTAGCACCATCAAGAACTTGGTCCAGTAAATTTCTAGGATTGAAATTTTATTCCGGTATCGTCTAGAAGAACTTTCCTCGTTAAGAAGGAAAAATATAGAAAGTGATAAAAGCAGATAATGATAACTTGGATGTTGATGGTAGCGAATGTGGACTTAGCTCTTTACAGTAGTCACGCATAATCATAATCAACCACAAACGATAGATAATTACAAACAGAACATCAAAACAAGCAGAACAAATGACTGTTAAAACAAATCAGAGCAGAGACCAATCACATAAAATTCTAACAAATTTCATAGACAAGCAATAAAAACAAAATTATCAAAGAAGGGGATAAACAAATACCATTGAAAAAATTTCAACCAAAATAATCCATAAAATGCACAATAAGCACATTGAGAAATTTTGGCGGCAACCTCATGAGTGCTTAAGAAATAAATAGTCGAAAAAGAGCATGAGAAAAGAGTTGTTGAGTATCAGACATTATAAATCCTACAGAAACATATTACTGCCCCCTAGAAGTTTGACCTTTACCCGACATATTTAAGAAGCACGTTATGAATATGAAGTAATACATAATTTTGAAAACATGTAAAGGTTTAATTAGTACTGAAATGGAAAAAAAAAATACAGGTTTGAGATTCTGGTCTTTATAGGGAAAACAGTAACTTTTCATTCCAAATTTCTTTGCAAGAGTCCTGGAACTTCAGAAGAATCAGCAGTGCCCAAAACTAAATGATTGATGAATCTATGTGGGAATCTGCAGAATGAATAGATAAAGCATGAAAAGAGCTAACTTCAGAATTAGAAAGTCTTAAAAGTATAAACTGACAGAATAAATTAAAGTGCATACCTTACGCAATTAGACGGGGAAATCTTGGGTTTAGTTAAAATTACAAGCAACCATATTATGACAAGGGGTATTCTACATAAAGTAAAACTACATAACACAAAACAAAAATAACAATATGGAACAAGGAAAATGTGAAGGTGCAAGAAACAGAAAGATGGCTCTTCAAAAGTACCATAGCCTAGAAATTTCAGTAGAACACTTATCATCATAGCAGAGTAACAAAGAGGAATTTTGCTAGCAAAAACAGAGATGAGAAGAATACAAGGGAGTTAACAAAACCTAAATATTATTCCTTCAGCAATTAATTGTTTCAGTCTTGATTATCCGAATCTTAATAGAGTACTAAAACATCAACTCTGTAATATATAAATAACCAGCTACGCTTAAACCAACACTTAAAACAATTCCACTGCAACGTCACCTCCTCAACCATAATATGAAAATTTCATGGCAACTAAATGAAAGTTAACAGAAATAAGAGTAGCAGGGGAAAAAAGCAATGATACTGAAAGAAAAGCTCACCTAATGTCCCATATAAGGACCACCCTGCTGAGACCTGCCACCACCACCCTGTCCTATTTGTGGGTTGATCTGTGGGTTCATATAACCCCCCTGCACCGGTTGCTGATTGCCATAAGCGGCACCAGCTTGATTCCCATATCCAGCAGGTGGTAATCCCTGGTTCACTGGTGCTCCTCCAAATGTCCCGAGCAGATTCCCAAGCCCCAATCCTGCTCCTTGGCTTGCAATCAGTGCAGTCAAGGCCTGTCCAATTGCTGGATTCATACCCTGTGATACCATCCCGGGGTTGAAACCAGGAGATGACCCCGAAGGAGCCATCAAATGCCCAGGTCCAGATGCACTAGAGTTGAACTTTCCTTTCTTTGCTGAATGCTGGTAATGAGGCTGATGATGGTGATGCTGGTGATGCTGATGATGACCTCCACCACTAGAATTTCCAAAACCTTGTTTATTATATTTCGGAGTGTCAATTGCCTTCTGGCAGTGTAACGTCTGGCCATCAAAATTCTTATAAGGGATCTCCAGCGCCCTCTTTGCACTCTCCACACTCTTGTACACAAAAAGTGCAAAACCCTTAGGCTTACCAGTAAGCTTATCAAGACCCAATGGACCCTCTTCAATCTCCCCAAATTGCCTAAAGAACTGAAGCAACTCCTCCGGGTCAACATCAGCCGACACATTGCTCACAAAAATCTTCCTCTGAGTATACTCCGACACTACTGGGGTTGTCGGAGGCTGTACCGGGGCTGGCCCCGCAGTGGCCAGTTGGCATGAAGCAATCCTACTTCCAATCTTCTTCTGCGGCTCTTTCAAAGCTTTTCGTGCTCCAATCGCACTCTTGTACAAAATAAATGCATATCCCTTCGATTTCCCAGAAACCCTATCGGTGACAGCCTTGCAATCCTCAATTTCCCCATACTTCTCAAATTCCGATTTTAGAGTTTCGGCTGTTGTGTCCCACCCAAGACCGTGCACGAAGATTTTCCGGAGGGCAGGGTCGGCATAGGCGAATTCGCGGACGCAACCCATAACATCGGGATGCTTATCAACAGCTTTACGAAGAATAGTCATTAACTGGTCCTTTCCAAAAGGCTCAAGCAGCTTCTCGAGAGGCTCTTCGTCTAAACGGTCCTCTTCTTTCGCATTCTCTTCACCTCCATAACCAGTCTCTTCTTTGTCTCCTCCTTCATTTGACCCGGGTCCTACAGGATCCTCAGCAACAGCTTCAATTGATGAATCTAGGGTTTCAGGTTGCTGCTCTTGCTCTTCTTGCGCTGGCTCCTCATCTCCTCCTCCTTTATCTCCTTGTTGCTCTTCTTCTTGTTGCTGTTGCTGTTCTTGTTGTTCATGGTCTTGTTCCTCTACTTCTTCTTCTTCTACTTCTTGGATAGTTTCAGGGTAGGATTCTTGTTGGGGTTGGTTCGCAGTGGGTTCGGAAGATCGCTGCTTTCGCTTCCTGGCCATGTATAGAACCGAGGAAAGAAGACCAGAAGTGGAGAATTAAGTATTGAGATTGGGAGCTGGAGCTGGAGCTAGGGTTTCAAGTTTTGAGTTAAGGCGTTTACGGAACAAACTTATGTTTGTTAGTTCTGATTCAGTGAAATCAGATTCGGTTTGACGATGGTTATTATATTTTTATGTTTATTTATTTATAACAATAAATTGATGAATTGGGCTATGATTGATACTTGTCCAAAGTCCATTAGGTCCATCAGTATATTGGATCTTAGCCCACAAAGCTCTCGCGGACAAGTCTAATTCCAACCTTGAACCGTTGACCAGCGTGAGCAATTCATCTTACAGGTTACAACACCCTCCTGGTCCCCACTTCCCGCTTTGAAGCGGTTTATTAAATTAAATGTTAAAATACATTTAACTCCATTTGTATTATAACTTTTATTTTTTTTGGGTATATTATGACTCCCTTTATTTTAAAAATAAATTTATTTTTTTATTACCAATCAAAATAACTTAAAATTTAAAAAGACTTTTTTACCCTTTATATTATGATGAAATCACCATGTAGCATTTTTTTAGAAAAAAACCTTTTAGTCTTTTGTTTAACAAAAATTATGTATTTAATAAATAATTTATTTTAATAATTCAATAAATTATTAAAAATTTTTATGATTTTTCTTATAAAAATAAAATAAAAAACGTAATAAATTTATCT
>JAOTIZ010000202.1:5665075-5688028 GCA_027123425.1 Erythroxylum panamense | reverse complement strand
TCATAACCATTAATTTTTCATGCTAATTTCAAACTTAGCTTAAATTTTCTACTAACACTTAAAAAATCAAATTATACCATAATTCATACAACTAACATAATTCATACTTAACAATATTAAGAAAACAAGTTTGGGGTCCAACACATTAGCAGATGACTGACATTCTCCTTAAGACGTCAATAGTCTGGGTTCGATCTGAATGCTTTCCAAACTTTGAAGTCTAATTTGAACGTTTGATCAACTTTAGAATTCAATTTGAACACTTTAAAATGTTAAGGTTTATTTTGTACATCGGTGAAAAAGTTAGATGTTAATTAACCCTGTTGGCTTTTATATTTACTGATATGATGTAAGCTATTGTTTGCATGTGATAGTTTTACAATGATAAACAACATATTCTACTTTTAAAAAAGTGTTATAGTCACTTTGGCATACAATTTTATCAGTATCATTTATCAATAAAAACCAAATTATATTAACATTAATTAACAACATTTAATTTTAAGTACTTATTATAAAAATTTTGAATATAGAACGGCCGGTTAAACCGTGGTACCATCCGATTGCTAAATAAAGCCACGCTGTTGATGGGTTTGTTTACAGAAAAGTTGGCTGTCCACTTGCTGACACGAAACTGATCACTGCACCAAACCGTAAACAAACAAAGTAACTAACGAACCTTTTAAATAAATGAATATAAATAAATAAAACATCAATCCGGTGGAATGGATAAACCTTTGAAGTATTTTCAACCTTCAGATACTACTCTACGCCTTCCGCACCGTTGGATTCTCGTTCCCCGCTTAATTGAAAAAACTCAAAAACCTCAAAACAAGCCGCCCTCGGCGACTCAACACGCTCGCACTCACTCCCCCAGACACCCACGCACTGTCCGTTATTCCACGGATTCCGGAACCTAATATACAAGCTTTTCTGTCTAATGGAGGCCACCAAGAGATCCACCGGCACCGTTAAGTGGTTCAGTGCACGCAAAGGCTTCGGCTTCATCACTCCCGACGGCGGCAGCGAGGATCTGTTCGTCCACCAGACCTCCATCCAATCCGACGGCTTCCGCACGCTCTCTGAAGGCCAACCGGTGGAGTTTTCGGTTGATTCAGGAGAGGACGGCCGAGCCAAGGCCTCCGACGTCGTCGCCGTCTCCAGATCCCGCGGTGACGCCTCTCGCGGCCGCAGTAGGGGGAGAGGTGCCGGTGCTGGATATGGTGGTCGCTCAATGAGAGGAGGGAGAGGCGGTGGCCGATCAGGCGGTGGTGGTTTGGGATACAATAACAGCGGTGGTTATGGAGGTGGTATGTGTTATAACTGTGGGCGTTATGGTCATTTAGCAAGAGACTGCTATCAATCTGGTGGAGGGAGTAAAAAATACGGAGGAGGCGGCGGTGTTTGCTACAATTGCGGTGAGGAAGGGCACTTTGCGAGAGATTGCCCAAACACCAGTGAAAAGTGAACACAAACGAGAGTAAGTTTCTCCGAATATTCTCGCATTTTCTTCTTCAGAATTCTTTTTGTTGTATTGCCACGTTCTCGAGGTTTCGATGACTGAATTATCGGGGAGCAGCAGATATGCTTTTAGTTGTCGATTGCTTCTTCCGATTTTTTTTAATTAATCGATGTCCATAATGGTTTATTGTAGATACAGTTCATTGATGCCCTTTTTCTTTTGTTATAAGCTCTTAATCGCTTCCTTATTTAATCATTTAACGTTGAAATGAATTAGATTGAATTTACATTTTCTTTTTTTTTTTCAATATTTTCCTTCAATACTAATTAATAGATGGTAGTCAAAGAACTTTTCAGACTTTTGGTGGCTTCTGTGAAATTTGGATGCAAATACGTTGTTGATATCTGAAAAGGACAGCAGGTTGTGTTGGATTTGGTGGTTGTGTGAAGCTTCATTTGTGGATATCATGTTTTGTCCTTTATCTTGATTAATTATTAAGTTGTGGACGTTCTTTTTATGCAGATTAAGTGAGAATTATCTGATTTTATAAGGCAGGATATGAACCCAAGTTTTGTGTGTTTGGTGGTTGCTGGCTCGCTAGACGCTAGGTTTCTCATTTTATTTTCCTTTAAGTTGTATGGCTGGCATTGTATTAAATCTTATCCAAAGTTTGCTAATGCATGAAAGGTCCAAATTGGATAAATTAAGATTGGGGTTGCATTGATCACACACTCTTAGGTTGTGGTCCAACCGTATAGGTCCCCTTTCTTCAAGTTCCCATGTTGACTTTCCATGTCCTTGCTCTCTTTATTCTCGTGCTGGATTCTTCGATATGAAAATGTATAATTGATTTACAAAAGTTTACTTAAAATGGACAGAACTTTATAGTTTAGTCCGTAATAGCTTTTCCTTGACGGGAATAGTAGTCATACATAGTCTTGGCTTGTTCTAAGTTCTCCCCTAAAGGGATGATATTTTACTTCCTGAGTATCGTTTTGTAACACTGGCCTTTTGGATTATTCGTCTGTTTTAAAGTTAGGCAAAGGGTAAGTTATGGGAAGACCTTATTTTGTTGTAGAAACCACATTGCTGAATAATAGGGAAACAATGAGGAACGTGTTTAAGACAGGGGCAGTTGTGTCGTAATTGGAATGCAGAGCATTTTTTTTGTTCTCCTCTTTAACTGATTTCACGTTTCCTTGTGGAATGTGAAGAAGATTGCTAGATGTGTGTATTATTTCAAGAAAATCAGTACCAATTTTGATGCATAATATCCTTTTTGTTATTAACTTATTTTCTAATGGGGACTGCTGCAATTAGACAACGTGCCACATTTCTTACCCTGAATCCAATGTAATATTTCCACTTCTTAATGTAACACCTGGATGGTTAACCTTGGCAATCCTCAAGTATGAGACAATGAGATCGGTCTATCTCATAATCTTCACACGGTCAAGGCATTATGGAACCAAATATCTAGGGTATAGATTTCGCATGCCTGCTCTACTCATGGCAATCTGTTCCGGTAATACTCTTAGGGATAGTGGCGTACCTGATAACATTGGCGTTGAACCGGCAAAGAGTTTCTGTTTCTCTAGAACTAGTATAACTATGCATTAATTCATTTTTGTGTTCAGTGATGGAAGAAAGAGATACACGTTCTGGATCCTTTGTTGTCGGATTAATCACTTTATTCGTTGCTACTTCCTTCAATTCATAATAAGTGTCGTTTTAGATACATTTTAATTATTCAAAATAAGTGTCATTCTTAACTTTGTATGTATGTTTATAATTTTTCTTACAAAATTAACCTTTCATTTCTCTCTTATCTTAATTATACAGATCACAATTTTAAGGCAATTTAATATGCAATTTCTCTCACATGCTAATTATTGCAAATTACCTTTTCAATGCACTTCATCATGTTTCTTTTTTATTTGCTTCAAAACCTTTCAGTTCTCAACAACATTCATTTATTATTTAAATATAAAAGCTCTACATATAATCTACAAGCATAATCTACAAGCAAGAATCAAAAATGGGTGAGAAAGAAGCTTTTCCTTCCCACATACAGAAGTTGTCACAGATTGATGAAGTAGAAAAAAAGAAAGAAAAGGTGGGAGACAATGGAGTTGAGATGAAGGTTTTAGATTTTGATCTCAATAAATTTTATTATGAGGAAGGAGAACTTCATCCGAATAAGGAGATTCAACAAACAATATTGAAGATGTTGAGAATTTATCTCCCAGATCTTTTCTAAATAAATGTACGTGGTGGTTGTCATTTCAATGTCTGCATCTAGATTAATGGTTTTTTTTTGCTGATGTATTTTGTTTCTAGTAGTCTTCTAATTTGATTATGTCTTTATATTATTGTCTTCCATCTTTATTTATTTTTATGCTTACAGTAATTAAATATCAATTGAGTTAAAGTTGTTTTTCAGGCGTCAGAAGGAATTCCATTGCTTTTTTAAGATTACCCTTCTCGCAGAATTCACAAACTTTCTCATCAAGACTAATAAATTCGTAATCTTTATATTTGGTGAGGGGTACTGAGATGGGAATCGAAGCATAATAACACTGCAATTGTGATGACGAAAGAGAAAATGCTTTCACTGGTCTGCTCAGAAAGAACCCATTTTGAAATTTGATGGAGCCTTGGGTAGGGTTTCTGTTAGGCATTAAGCTGTACAAGATCGTCGATGTAGTTTTGGCCATGAAGACGCATATGAAGGTGGGAGGAACGTAAACTAGAAAAACAATAACGGAAATCTCGTTTTTTAAGAATTGAGTTCATCACTATTGTCTTCCATCTTTATTTATTTTTATGCTTACAGTAATTAAATATCAATTGAGTTAAAGTTGTATTTGTATGATTGGATACACGTATAAGCATCATATTTTTATGTTTTTTTATTGCTTTAATTTTAGTATTTTTATTTTCTTTCATATTTCAGTTGTATTTGTGTTTAATTTTTCTTTTTTTAAGGTAACATTAACAAAAATATATAAAATAAAATAAAACAAAAAATTAAAGCGAAATGAAATCTCTTAACATTACTCATGTTAACAAATTCATTACATTTTGCACTATAGCAGAGTTACACCTAATTTGTTTAGGAAGACGATCCTCAGTTTCCCGTGCACCTTTATTCATGTGAGGGATTTTGTAATTATTGGATCCTTCAACTTTAATAATTTCCTGCATACACAATTGTAAAGTCAAGAAAATACGATTTATCATTTTCGTCGGATATTCATCAAATGACTTTTTAACTGCATGGATAAGTTCTTCCACTGTCCTTGGACACTCTTTATGTTGCAGTGCTTGAATGGCGTTAAAAAATCCGAGATCTAAAATATTTAAATCTGGTGAGTTTGGAGGTTGACACACTAATCTAATATCAAAACCATATTGTGAAGCAGCTTTTTGAAATTCCTTGTCACTTGGATCAACATGCGTCCTTGTGTTGTCTTGTTGAATAAATATGGTTTTTCTTAAATCCTCTTTGGGCCACTTAAGTTGAATTGTCGGTACAACTTGTTCAATCAAAAACGTCTTTATTGTTTCTCTCGTAACTGAGGTCATCGGTTTAATCTCTAATGTTCCGGCATCTCTGTTTCGATTTCTTTTTTGAGCTGGTTGTGAGGCAACAAATGGAAATACTCATATTTTTCCTGATAACACTTCATTTCCTTCATTGTCAAATCTTGGACAAGCCATAGCAACGAAAAACATTACCTTTTCAATGTAATTCTTACTTTAACATGTGCGCAAAGGTTCGTCTTCGGTGGGAAGTAGATAATATTTTTTTGACTTCCTAGTCATATAGAACCATTTTTCGTCAATATGCACAATATTAAACATATCAACGAATTTTGGCTCATAAGGCAAGCTGCTTTGATCCAACATAGATAAGCAAAATCGAAAACGCGCTTTTTTATTTTCTTCTCTTAAGTGCGGCTTAATGGCATTTGAATGACGTCGAATAAGACCTTGCTTTATACATCTATGTAATGACGTGTAGCTAACACTTGTACCGCTGGCCTTCAAAGATTCGGTAAGTGACATTATAGTCTTTCGTCGATGTAAAGGAATTTGAAGAACGTGATTTAAGTCAACTTGAACTCTCTTCCGCCCACAATTTTTTGTTTTCTTATGGGACACATCAACCACTTCACCATTTGGAGTATCTTTTGCCCGTTTCCAAATCCTTTGGACTGTTCTTATATGAATTGAAAACAACTCTGCAACCTCTTTGATCGTATCTCTTTTCAACTTTCCATTAACACTTTTTTTCTAATAAAGAGTTGTATAGTGCCAATCTCTGCTCATTTGTTAAAATTTTCTTTGTTTCTCTTACTATTCCCTCTTCCAGCAATATATCTGTTTTAAAGAAAAAAATTACATTCAATTTCTAAAATAACCAATACTGAAATAAAAACACAACCAACAATGGGAATTGCAATGGATTTGGAGACAATGGCAGCTGACCGGAAAGTGGGGAATGACAATGCTCAAATGTACTCCACTTGGTACCAATTATATAAGCATACATATGTAGCATGTAGCATACTCCACGTTTGGTGGTGATTCAATAATGTAGATATAAATAAATATTCAAAATATTCAAAAGGATTTGTAAAAGACTAAAAAAATGATCTTAAAATATAAAACTAACCATTGTTGAAAAATTTAAAAGAAACAACATGTAATACAAAAATACAATAACTGCAGTGCAGTAAAACATGAATGAAAAGAAACATTCAAACAAATTCATAATACTGGAGAAAACTACTTGTTATAAAAATAAAAATAAAAATAAAACTAAAGATTATCTGTGTTTAAAAATAACCTGAATTGTGAGATAAGATCGATCCATCTTCCATACACACACCATCGGAATCTACATCTGTTAACGGTGGCTCGAACTCTTGATCGGGTTCTAAATTTAAATCGAACATCATAGTGGGTGTCGTTAACGGATTTGATAACCTTGACATTGCGATTTCATTAGGATTTTCAGAATTTACCGGAGCAATATTCAAATCAATTGAATTTTCTCTCTCGTTGCACATTACTTCAACATTCAAATCAATATTTTGTTTTTCTAAATTGAAAGCCATGAATACATATGTTGTTGTTTTTAAAGTTCCTTCTACACACACACACACACACGTACACACACACATATATATAGCCACTAGAGTTTTTGGTTTTGGTTCCTGTACAAATTTTTTAACTATTATGTAAATTTTTAGGCCCTAAAATTTTCACATGTTACTGTGCTTGGCTCCAAATTTGAATCAATCAATTTTCAAAATTTTCAACAATGTTGAGATCAATATACAAGGTTAAAATGAATAGACACAGATGAATGTCAAAAAATAATGATGGAATTTTTGAATTAAGTTTGTGTTTGAATAAACTTTTGAATAAATTAATTTAAAATTTTTTCTTATCTTTAGATCAATATCCAAAGTAGAAACAAAGAGACACAAGTATGGAAAGCAACGATGATGAATTTTCTTATTTAAAATTGTGTTTTGCTCCAAATTTTGATTGAATTAATTTTGAAAAATTTTAGTAAAACTTTATAACCATACATGGTGGAAATGAAGGGACGATGGAAATAAAGACACAATGAAAATGAAGAGATGCTCATATACATGGCAGAAATGAAGATAATGCAAAAAGTTGAATACATCAAAACTCATGTGATATTTTAATGATTGCATTGTTAATATTAATAATAATAAAAAAAACAAAAAAGAAAACAAAAGCATCATTGTTGAGTATTACCATTAATAAGGGTATATGAATATATCAAACATTTCATTAATTTTTTTAATAAATACGAATCTCTCTATAATGACTTTCATTTTGGACAGGAGGGAATATTAATAGTTAACTTCCGAAGATTCTAAAAATATGAGTTAACAGTTGTGGATGTACAAAGCTGATGTTATTGATTGTTGCTCCACTCTAATCTCCATGCTTGTTGAAACAACGTAAAAAACCATTCTAGTAAGAATTCTGGATCATAGGTCTTGCTGAGCTGAGGAAAACCATAGCCCAATAATTACATTAAAGGTGGGCATCACCCAGCCGAAAGAGCTTGCCAACTAGATATAGAATGGACAAATATTCTTCCCAGTCAAAGCATCACTTTCCGCTTCGGAAGAAAGTGGACTAGACAAGAAATTTTGATAGGGATAATCATTATCACCGTTGGAGCCAACATTTTCTGTAGTAAATTTTTATTTTTTAAACTCACAAAATTGTGTTTTTATAAAATATATTAAAAAATTACATACAATTGATGATTTCTCCCTACTTGTAAAATAAGGAGTTATCAGGGACGAAGGTAAGTGGGGCAAAGATGTACTGGCCCCTACCTTTAAGATTATTAAATAATTATATATATATATACATGTATATATATATATATTAGGAAGGGGTTATTTAAAAGCTTATGATGTACTGGACCCTTCAAAATTTAAAAAATTAAATATTTAAACCCCCTATCTTAAATTTCTAGCTCCGTCCATAAGAGTTATGTATGTCGGGATTTACCGCTTGCCTCACTGAGGACATATCTTTTATCACAATTATCCTGTTTCAATCATATTTTTGCTCAAAAATGACTTCAGTTTATGTCTGGTTATACAAAAACATATAACCATTATGTTTTTAAGCATAAGGGTGATTTTATATTTATTTGAAATATTAAGGAATTATATTATTTTAATAAATATAATCAACCAATTTCAAACTTTAATAACAATTTATGAAGGGATATTATTAAATAATTTTTAAAATACATGTTATAATTCGAAAAAGGAGAAAAAGAATAATGTTGGAATAATAAGAAAAGCAAGGAAGCACTAAAGCAGTAGTTGATTGGAAGAAGGCCCCATTCAATACCCCCTTTTTAATCTGATATTCCCAAAGCAGATCCTGTCCCTCTCTCTAAAAGAATCTGTTTGACTTTCTCTCTATGTTTTCCCCCTTCTCTCTGTAAACCCTAATCAAAAGCATTGTTCTTTTTCTCTGCCTGAGGCTGAGGACCAAAAAGCTTAGAGAAGCTCTCAATTCATCACAACCATGGTATTCCCACTCTCTGCTTCTCTAACCCTAACGCTATTAGTCGTGCTACCTTTGGTGTATGGGAACTCTGAAGGAGACGCTCTTTACACTCTGAGGAAGAGCTTGTCGGATCCGGATAACGTGCTTCAGAGCTGGGATCCCACCCTCGTTAACCCCTGTACTTGGTTCCATATCACCTGCAACCAAGACAATCGTGTTACTAGAGTGTAATCATTTCTGCTCTTACACCTTTTCTTCTTCTTCTTCTGGTTTATGTCTCCTTTTATGCGTATTTATATTCTTAGATCTGTTTTGCTCTGAAAGATGGTGTCTTGCTTGTCCTTGGCGACTATTTCGAAAATTTCAGTAATTTGCCTTTTAACTTGGTATTTTGCAATTTTTTTGGTATCAATTTTCCCCTCGAAAATTAAATTATTATTGTCTTTGCGTACTTTCAAGTTCTTTCTTTCTTTGTGCGTTTTGATCGTAACATGCTTTCTGCCCTTTATTGGCAAAAATTAGCTCCGTTTTTGTGGTTAGCCTTCTTTTATCAGGGCGAGGAGCTAGTTCACCAAGGGATTAGGCTTAGAGGATCATTTTTCAATCGCTTTATGTTTTGATTATGTGAATATTTGGTGAAAATTGTATCCCGTTAAATGATTTCTGTTGTTTTGTTGCTGTGATGCTAGGCTTCTTGCGAAATTGCTCTACTTTAAAGCTTAGTGCACTTATTATTGTTCATTTTTGAGTTGATGTTGCAAGACTACTATTTGGCTGTTGGAGTTCAACGGCTATTAAAGCATCTCAAGAGCTCCAGAATTAAACATAAGCAGATAGAAATCAATTAATTGATCTCTATGAAAGAAAAGAAATGTGATTTGTTTCTTATTGCAACTTCTCAATAATAACAGTTAAAATAAAAATTAACCCAGTGTAACTAGAGATGAAGTCTACCAAGACTAAATGGATGTGCGATTTATGACATCAATTATGTACTTGTTGTACATTTGGAACTTCTTGAAGAAACTTATAGTCCAGTAAGCACTTTTTAAGACCTGGGACTAATATCCATTCACTAGTATGGACATGAACTGCAAAAATGGACCTTATTACATAGGTCTAAATAGCTCACCACCCATACCGGATATGGTTGCATTCTGCATATTTGATTGGTACTGCATATCCATGAACGCTTTTAGATTTTACTCTTAGATTAACCTTTCTTCTCATCCTGCTTGCATATCTATGAATGTTCTTAGATTTTACCCTTGTGAAAGATGCTTGCGTGAATTTGGTTAATAAAATCTGAATTAACCCGCCTTTCCTTCTCCCCCTCCTCTCTATCTCTCCTTGTCTCTGTATAATTACTGTTTGATTGGTATTGCAGCCTTAGGATATTTGGTGTCTTGACCAATACTTTTGCTTTATGATTTAAACCAAATTAGCTTCAGTTTTGCTGTAATTTTCATTTTTTATGTGCCTTGAGCCATGTTTTTTATTGTAGTATTCAGCATAGTGTTGTGTTTATATCCATTGATTTGGTTTTCTATTATTCTTTTAACACGATTCTCTTACAGGGACTTGGGGAATTCAAACTTGTTTGGACATCTAGTGCCTGAACTTGGAAATTTAGAGCATTTGCAATATCTGTATGTTTCTCTCTTCTTATTTTCAACTTAGTTGTATGTGCAAATTATTGGATAGTTTATTTTGGTTTGCAATTTATAGGAATCTGTAGGGTAGTGATCTTGTAGCTGAATGTGAATTGGTTGCAAAGGTCACTCGCCTGATGTTCAAGTGTTTCATTTTCACTGGAAAAATCATGTACTGCGTTCTTATAGCAGTATGTTTTCTGCCCCTCATTTGTGGCCCTCTTGATTTAGGGAACTTTATAAAAACAACATTCAAGGGACTATACCCAGTGAGCTTGGAAAATTGGAGAGCCTCATCAGCTTGGATTTGTACAACAACAACATTACAGGGAGCATTCCTCCTTCACTGGGGAAATTGAAGTCTCTTGTCTTCTTGTGAGTCCAAGTAACCCTAAAATATCTCTAGCATATTATCTTTAAAAAAATGTTTCAGTCTCAAAAATAGCATATTTCTCAAGTATACAGTAATTTCCACTGAAAAGACTGATTGAGAGAGCTTAGACCAAGTTCTCACCAGTGAATCCGTTGGGGAATGGTTAATAGATTGTTGACTTCTAACTTGTGTGTTTGTGTCTAAGTGTGCTTGTGCACTTGCTTTAATAATTAGAATAGCTTATAAGCTCTAGCTTTCTTGTTTTTTTCCCCCCTCACAATCTTTATTACTTGACAGACGCCTAAATGACAACCAATTGACTGGTGCAATTCCTAGGGATCTTGTTGGTATTTCAAATCTCAAAGTTATGTAAGTGTTCTCTCTTGAATTGTGGTATTTTACATTATTGGTTATTTAACCCTGGTTGTTGCAAATGTTAGGAATTGGGAAGTAAAGATTATATTTGACTAACTTGCCTTTTTCTTCAGGGATGTGTCACACAATGATTTGTGTGGGACGATACCTACCAGTGGACCTTTTGAGCACATACCTCTGAACAAGTAGGTTTTCTGTTATTTTCATCATCCATTTGCTAGTATATTGGTTTGTTATTTTGCTTGTTCTTTTTTATTGTAATTTTTTTGTTAACGCTATGATCTCTTTTTGTCTTCAAAATCTCATATTTTGTTTGTGGCCTTCTTAAGGTGTTTAGTGCATAGAGTTATGGTGTTGCTGCGCTATCTCCTTTACATATTACTAGTGATTGCCATACTGACAGAGTTCTATATGAAAATTGTTACTCACTTGTCTATTTTCTTGAGAATCCATAATAGCTTCGACATAGAAGAGTTGAATACTTTTTATGTTATTCTGGTTATTTAGCACTTTCTGGATATGTACATTCATCGGTAATGTTGCTGTAGGTTTTATATTGACCTTTGGTCTTTCTAAAGCAAAATATAGTTTTCTTGCTTGTAATATAAAACAAAAGAAAAAATGTCCTCGTAACTTTCCAACTAGAGAAGAAAACTAACCTTAAGCATCACTTCATATCACCATCGTGTGATGGTATTAAAATCCGTGCTCTTGGGCAAGATGAAGTTACTTTAGAACTGTATACAAGTGCTTGTGATGATTGAAGATGGCTGATATGCAGGATCACATAGCTCCTATAAGCATGGTGACCCCATCAGTAGGTGGCGGATCACTGATGATCTTTATGTTTGGATTTATTTGTACTAGACATCAGTGCTTGTCTCCAATCCTTAACAGATTCTGTGTGCCAGGAAATAATCCTGATGTAATGTGTATTCGGTAGAGATATTATTATACAATTTGTGGGGTATATGCAAATTAACTGGTAGTAGGGGGAGTTGATGATTGAAGACTCATCTGTTGAATTTCAGACTTCTGCTCTCACATTCTCATCTTTAGATTATTGGCGGCTTTCATATGGTGATTTCTAATAGTCAGAGAGACCTCCAGTTTATGTTCTCTTTCTTGTCATCAGTGCTTGTCTCCAATCCTTAACAGATTCTGTGGGTTAGGAAATAATCCAGATGTAATGTGTATTCGGTAGAGATATTAATATAAAATTTGTGGGGTATATGTAAATCAACTGTTAGTAAGGGAGTTGGTGATTGAAGAGTCATCTGTTGAATTTCAGACTCCCGCTCTCACATTCTCAGGGCTTTCATATGGTGATTTCTAATAGTCGGAGAGACTTCCAGTTTATGTTCTCTTTCTTGTCGACTAAGAAATGTAATGTTTTTGGTATGTTCCAATGCAGCTTTGAGAATAATCCTCGGCTAGAAGGTCCTGAATTGATGGGACTTGCAAGTTATGATACAAATTGCTCCTGAACAAGATATCAAGCTGCAAAATTATCAATTCATCATCGACATAAAAAAAGTCACTTTGTATTGGGAATGGCGAAAATGCAGTCCCATGTATAAGAAGTATCTGTATATTTTATGGTACTGCTCAACAATCTAGCATTTGTAACTGTATCTGCATGATCTTACTCCTGAGAGATCTTCCAAAACCCGATTCTGTATTCATATAAATGTAGTGAAGGGCTTACATATGTGCATGAACTTGCTGCTTTCGTCAATTATGCTCCGTCAACTATCTGCATCATCTATGATCATAGTTACCGTAATTACCATTAATCTCTCTTGTGCCAGCATACTCACAACGTCATTTATTTGATCCACCTTCAAGAAAATATGTTGAATGGCTGCAGTATATACTTTACTAATCACTCTGCTCCTTGTGAAGAAGCATGGCTTTGTGGTTTGGTGTGATTAAATACAACCTTGTTTGAGTCCATACAAACAATGCATGTCCAGGACAGGGTATCCCATATTCCCACCCGTATACTCCATGTTTGAGATGAGATGGCAAAATGATTTGGCTTCAGTTCACGTCTTGGTTCGGTACAGAGTACCAAGAACCAGGACCGTCGGTGCATCAGGCCAGACCAAGTCTAATTGAATGACAACGCCTGTACGCCTTGATTATTTCAAGCATGCAGACAGTTGCAGTGTGACTACGTTATTTAAATGAACACGCTTCACGTCTCTGTTAAAATTCACTTCTTTGGGGGCTCTCCTGTCTTAAATGAGGTTACGGATTCGAACCGTTCTCATGTATGTAGTTGTTTAAAACTTGAGATCAGAGTTTTGCCTCTCGTAAGGGACTTATCCGACTCGAATGGGGATTAATCTAAGAATGGATGACTTAAAGGTGCCTTCTTATAATTGAGACCCTCCTAAGATACCTCGTAGGTAAAAAAAAAAAAAAACAAATTCCTTTCTTTGATGGACGAGTGGACGACTAAATAGACTACTCAACAAATATCAAACAGAATAAGTATCTTCTTGAAGAAAGAATTAAATGCAACATATTCGTATATATGTACTGATAGATTCCCAAATTAAATGCGATACAGTAAGCATTGTGAAAAAGAAAGGGATGACGGTGCTTCCTTGTTACTTTCATTTTATGAAATTGCGCATGAAGAAGACTACGAAAAACAATTTCTTTATTCTTGAATTACTTTATATTAAATAGCTCGGACGATCTTGAAAGTGATAAAGATTATATTTTTCTCCTTGAGGTGTAACGTATATACATGATTTGAGTTATTGATTGTGATATAGAAATTAATAAAAGAGATACTTCATACCAATGTAGTATTTGATTTCTGGTAAGTAGACATAATTTGATCAAAGAATAAACTCTAATATACAAGACTCTCTACTTTGCGAAGATTAGAAGGGAGTCATCAATCATACATAACTTTTTTTTTTTTACAATTTTGCAAAAGGGTTATTTTATTATTCGAAATAGTAATCTTTCAGAACTAGTAATCTTATCAATTACTCTAAGTTTGGTGCTTAGTAGGGACCAGAAGAGGCAATAATGTATAACTATTGGCAGCTTCTGCTTAACCTGTAGTTAATACTACTTTTAGCATCTTTGCTCTGCTAGACATATGTCCTTCCAATCAACTTGCCTCCATTATTATCATATTCATTGCTTTTTCTCATTTGTGTTCATCAATGGGCCACTATTTAGATGGTGGGCAAGATCAGGAATTATGTGCCACGAAAGAAAGGGACACATTATAATCTTATTCCTTAGAAAAGAAACGGTCACATGGCAATTCATGCCCAAACAATGATGCTTTGATTCTTACGAGTCAACAAAGAATATAAAGTAAACGATAAAAGCTATTAAAAAGCATTAAAGGTTCAAAATAAAATAGACGGGGTGCTCTTTTTTTACGAGCATCTCTATCTGTGTATTATTGAATCTTTCTAAACGTCACGTGTGTCATGTAACTTTTAATGAGAGTTGTTGTTGTATTATTATTTTTTATATAAAAGGTTAACTGTGAAAGGTGAAATTTACAACGCCATGCAAATATATAATAACATCAATAGTTACTATCTTTTGATAGTGCTAACTAATGGTTAATATTAATGATATTGACAGTCTAGGTGATTAAAATTGTGATACACATTTAAATGGATAGTATATTATTATAAAGAAAGTAGTTAAGGGTAAATATTAATTTCAATACTTACAAAAGAATAAGGACAACTGCATCAATTAAGATAATGCATAGATGCCATGTAACTGAATTTATCACACATTAGGGATATGTCGAGGAGGTAAAGAACAAGAACTCATGCTTATAATGTGGAAGGTGAAGTAGTATTTGTAACATACAATATTTATTTCAATGCTTGTAAAACGGTTAGATTGAAGGTAGAGATGAAAATAGGCCGGGCCAAAACTTGTTGTTTTAGGCCAACCTAAATTATTACTTTTTTAAAATGACAAAAAGATGTCGTTTTGTCATGACCTGTTGAGCCTTGGGCCTCGAGCCAAACCTGGCCTAACTCGTTGAAATTGGACTGAACTTGGTTCGGATCCTTTTGCCATTCCTAATTGAAGGTTGTAAAATAATAATATGAGTTGATGGATATTCTTTAAAAAGAATGTATAAAAAGACAATTATAAGCTAATGTTAGAAGAGGTGAATATAATCAAATATCTCCTATTGCTTGACAACATGTTACTAATTTTTATAATTACACTATGTCCAAAACAACTAGCAATTAGTTAGTTAAGTATTGTAACACGTAACGAGATCTTAGTTATGTATCCCGAATTAAATGCGAAAGGAAAATAAATGAAGAAATGTGAAAAATACCTGATTTCGATTTCATAACTTCAAACGAGCTTTTCAAAGCCGAAATAAACGTGAATCTACCGCTACCTTTATAGGAACTGTTCATCGGGACGCGATAAAGCCTTTCTATAGTTTTTTCAAAACGTAAGCTCTCTTAATTAATCAGAGAATCTTCATGCTTACGAATAACATGAGTAACTGCAGGAGACCTTAATCTTTATATATAACATCTGTATCGGGCTTCTCCACCATAGGCTCGATATGAGTTTAGTCCATACTGATTGGGATGCATTTTTCACCGAATTTCGACCCATTTATTAGGCTACTTTGTTATTTTTATCCAGATCAAATTACGTAACTTAACTGATAAGTTATTGAAAAATAAAAAAATGCAGTTAAATGTTGCCCAACTTTATGGGAAAACTAAAAAAATCCAACATTCTCTCCTTTGGACAATACTTAATTGCGGTACTGAATCAACTTTAAAATAGTATAAAAACTTAGTTAAGCTACGCTACTGTATTAGTTGACTAAGTTTAAAAACAAAACATTTAATTCAAAAATAACGAAAGTTCATCATTCTGTCCTACAAGGCTTTCGATACCGATAAGTATCGAATACATGTGTCATATGTGACACAAATCTAATGCAATCACGCATATCTAATACCTCACTAACATGAATGGGAAAATAGAGTGTGACAAACTAAGATGATACCTGTATGACCTAAATTATATCATCTTCGTTTGTAGGTCTCGATTTTTCTAACTTTACGCTAAATTGCATTAGAGAAAATCTATTTTCTCTCACCAAATGCTAAACTGTATTAGAGAAAACTTTTATATTCTTCAAATGAATGCTAAACTTCATTAGAGCAAACTTATATCCCCCTATTCCATGTCAAAATTTATGGATATCTGTTTAAAATTGTATGTGTCTGAATGACATGGGCTCAAGGTCAATCTGTATATATGTTAAATGACATTTAAATGTTTAAGATTGAAGCAAATCTTAAGATTTTCATATGTATTATGACAATGCACGATAACACATATTACTGAGAATAAACGATGATCATCTTTGTTATTGAGCCACCATATTGTCATAATACATCAAATATATAAATGTATAAATGTATATGGAGCAAACATAATTATCCCCTAACTAATAGTGTCTAAGGACTTCAATACACGTATACTTGTCTTTCAATCTTAAGTGGGCGAAGTCCTTTAGTTAAAGGATTGACTAACATCTCCTCAGTCCTTAAATGATCCAAACCTTAATGTCACATTTTCATATCAACTCTTTTATGGTCAAATAATTGACCTACAAATGCTAAGACCCTGTGATACGCTTTGTTGTTACTAAACAACATAACAATAAGATTATCACAGTACAACCGAATGAGTCTAGCCACCGAATCAACTTCAGATAACTCAGAAATCAAGTTTGAGTCAAAGCACCTGTGAAGCAGCCCCATGGCATGCACTCTGCATGCATGGTCAAGGAACTCACCCATGTCTACTTGACACTCTTCCACGATATTGTACCATCTACAAAAATAAAAAGTAACCTTAAGTGGACTTTCGATCATCTGGACATATAGCTAAAATTTGAATATGAATTTCCTACGAGGTTTAGACTATTAACTTTTTTATATATCAACATATAATCCTTAGTTCCTTTAAGTATCTCAACACTCGCTTGATTGCATTCTAATGGTCTATATATGGGTTAACCAAATATTGACCAAACAGTCTAACAACAAGTGCAATGTCCCATCTAGTACTTACTCGGGCATGCTTCAGGTAATCAACCGTACCAGTTTTAGGAATATTCCTTATGACCTCTCTATTTACTTTATTCTTTGCCACTATACCATATATAATCTCTTACTATGCGAGATAGGTGCTACGATAGGTTTACAGTCAACCATATTAAACCTTTGTAAAACTTACTCAATGTATGCACTCTGTAAGAGATCTGATGAGTGTTGAGATCTATCCCGGCAAATCTGCATACCTAGGACAAAAGATTCTTCACTAAGGTCCTTCATATTGAAATACCTGGCTAAAAAGTTGCTTAAGCTCATGCAATATAGTCAAGTTATTTAAAGTGAGCAATATATCATCTACATACAATAATAGGAAGATAACTTTGATACCCCTGACCTTGTGATACAAGCATTATTTTCTACGAAGCTGAAAGAGGTCACAACCTCATCAAATGTAAGTATCACTTTCACGAGGTTTGATGTAAATCATATATTAATCTGCCTAACGTGAAAACCACGTCAGTTCCATCTAGATCTTGAAATCCTTTAGGTTGTTCCATATTGATCTCTTCATAAAGGTCTTTATTCAGAAAAGCGGTTTTGACAACCGTCTGATATAACTCTATACCATCATGAGCTACAATCGTCATAATCCCTCAAAATATTTCCTAAAAGGAAAGGGAGAAAATGTAACATTAAAGTCAACCTTTCTCCCTGAGCGAGCCTATAAACCACTGAACTTTATCTTGAAAACTTTTAGATCTTAAAAATTTATTTACATCTGACGGGTTTGCAGTTTCACTGCAAATCAATTAACTCCTAGACCTTACTATGTTTCATGGATTGCATCTCATCCTTCATTGCATCTCACCACAAATTTGCATTGGGTCCAGAAACAACTTCTGTAAAAGTAACTGGATTTATAACATGCTTAGTATCATAGTCCTGTTCACCTAATAAACTATGTAATCAGATGGGATAGTAGGTCGTCTCACTCTAGTGGATCTACACAACTACATTAGATCTTGTACCCCTAATAACCTTTGTGTGTATAAGTATGAGTTCCTATTCTTATATAGGTATGGTATAAAGACCTAGATCTACCAGATCTAACTGTATGAGTAGCATGTACATAATAATATTAGTATCTACCCTGCTATCATGCAAAGGGTCAAAGGGCCCATCATCATCATAAACATAGTATTCCAGAAATTTAGCTGGATGTGATTCCCCTATTCCAATCCCTCATCCTTCTACAGTAAAATCTGTAGCCTTTAGAGTGGTCGAGATATCTGACTAAATAACAATGAGCATAACGAGCATGCAATTTGTGTTTATAAGGATTATACCACCTCAGTAGGGCAGCCCTATAAACAAATGTGTGCAAGGCTAGGTTTCCACACTTCTAGATAATCAGGTAGATTATTCTTGTTCTGCATTGACTTCTTCAAGTTCTTTAGGGTGTTGTTATGCCTTTTGGCTACACACACCATTTTGCTTAAGACTACCTAGCATAGTGAACTTAGTCACTATTCCAACCGATTCCTTATGTCTAGCAAATAGACCTTTTCAAGTCCTGAAACGCCATGTTTGCCATTATATTCTCCTCTACGGTTAGATCTGATTATCTTGATGAATTTTTCCTATTGGTTCTTAACCTTCAATCTTTAAGTAAGAACATGTAACTGTAATGAGAATAATAATCAACAAATGTCATAATATATTTGGAATTGCATAATGCAACTATGTAAAGTCTTTTAATATTCGTATGTATCAGACCCAATAAGTCAGAAGCACAAGTTGACCTCTTTATCTTTATTCCAATCAACTTACCTTTGCAAAAGTCAACACATGTTCCCAGATCATCATAATCTAAAATCAAGAGAATGCTTTCCCTAATCAATCTCTCATCCTTAGCTTTGGAAATGTGGCTTAAACTTTTATGCCATGTCATGTATGACTTATCATTCATTAGTATTCTTCTTTTCATGATTTGTTCAGCAAGATACGAAGAAGCATATATCTAATTTGGGGTAAGACACATTCTATACAAGCCATATGACAAGAAAGTTATACAATTATGTTTTGCATTAAAAAAACAACTGTACAATAGAAGCATTAAATACAAAACTTTAACTTTCTATGTCCAAAATTGATACAAAGATCACATATAAAATTCATCGTGTAAAACTAAAATGAACCTTGCAACAAGGTTTAGTACATACATCCCTATAGATATTACTTCCACTTTTTCATTGCTGTCAACTATCAGTTTCTCCTTCCTTTTATTTGGCTCTATCCTATATATGAACCCTTGAATCATGGAAGTACCTTAATCAGATGCTTCACTATCTAGTCACCAAGAATTTAATGTGACTATTGCAAATTAGATTCATAAATTGATAAGCCAAGGAGTTATTTGATGGTATCACTCTTTCTTTTTAGGCCTTATACTGCTAGTTTCTTTATGGTCATAGGACCTTTAACAACACTAGATTGACCAATATCAGTATATAGAGAAGATTTAAACTTTCTACCTTTGAATTTAGCAGAATTCATCTTTGTCTTCCCTTTAGTTGCTCCGAGAGCTGTAGTAGTAGCAAGCTTGAATTTCTCCTCCTTAGCAATGCAATGGGCAATCAAAGAATTAAAGTCCCATTCCTCATCTAGCGAATAATATGTCATCATCAGATTATTAAACTCTAGAGGGAGTGTATTTAGAGTTTGGTGAACTATGAAGACATCAGGAAGAGGCATATTCATCATCTTTAGTATACTATGAAGATGGATCATCCTTGATATGTACTTCATCACTCCCTTTTATCCTGTATACGTTATGAAGAATAATTCTTTCATCAAGGTACTTATCTCAACGTTAGGTGAGACTGTGTACCTCTAGGAGACATTACCAAGAAATTCCTTCGTTATGCCTGTGTCCGGAAGTCCACTAAGCAGATGGTCAGGTATGGATCTTTTAATGGTCATGCAACATAATCTGTTAGACCGATCCCAAGCTACATAGTTGCTTTATGAGCTCTCGAGCTCATGGATGTAGGTGGAGATGGCCTATTTGTCCGTATGGCCATATCAATTTCAGTTATCTCCATAACATTCAATACATCCTCTATCCACTTCTTCGTATTGAAATCGGTCAGGGATTCAATGGTGACATTTATATTGTTAACTGAAAAGGTGACTGCAAAATTACAATGTTTATATCAGCAAAATAGAGGACAACAACGATACTCAAAGCCATTAAATAATATCTTTACCGAGAATCCGATCACACATATTATGAAATATCTTCGAGTTGAATACATAATATATGCAATTAGACCTCCACATAAAAGTGATTAGAGTACAAACCATCAACTCTCATGACGCTACCATCTTTAGGCGAATAGATCACTTGAGCAACGACTTTCCTCCATCTATTGCCATTATGCACATCTTAAAATTTTATGTAAGGCCAACACTTTTGGGCAAAATAACCAAACATAAAATCAGAGATATCCCCAATACGTAAGCAAAACAATTCAAAATACTAACTTGAAAGGCCACTTTAGTCTATAAACACAAGGGATACATCTTTATGTTATCCTCACATTCTTTATGGGCATATGGTATGTGACAATGTAACATTAATAAATGCAGAAAAACTAAATGCACAGTCTCATTGTCATACACTAGTGCTGAAGACATTCTCTAAAAACTTTATTTGGGACTTTTGTAATGAAAAAATCTCATCAAAGCGACTATCGTGCCATTGGACACTGAACCGACTACCCAAGACACGAGAACCTCATGTATCTCTCTTATGGCAAGTTCATTTCATGAAAATTCACTTAAAAATGGCTTTCAAATGTCTTAATTACTTTTTCGAGTGACTATCATGCAATCTGGAACATTTCTATGAGACTCGAGATACGAAAACTTGAAATATCTCCCTCATGTGATATCTGAAACATGAAAATTCACTCGAAATAAGCTTCAGAAAGCCTAATTCCTTTTCTAGAGTTAAATTTGAATTTATTACTGATGTAATAAATTCAGAAAAATAGAAAAACTCACCTTATAAATTTTCCAGACCTGAAAACTGACTCAAAACACCCCGAGGCACCCTTAGGGAAAATTTGAAAATTTTGTTTTTTGAAATTTCCTTACAATTGACACCACATGGACGTCAGTCTCGCGTCCACGAGAGGGTACGTGCAAAACACACGCCTATGTTAGACGTGAGGGGACCGAGTCTGGTATGTGTCGCGTAAGAGTTGTGATGCACGTATGCACCCACCGACACTGATGTGTGCAACGTACGTGCCTAACACGCGTTGTCACACATACCAGTCATGACGACCTCTACCCTGTTACTGTGCAGTCTCGGTACACGAGCCCGACGGTGGTTTGTCATGTCACAAAAAAATGGCGATTTCCAATGCGATTCGGGTCCCTTTTTTGTCCTTTTAGGCTTATTTTCACTATGTTTTTTTAGGTTAAACACATGTATACTACTTTCATGCAACAATAAGCAAGAAAAAATTGAAAAACATAAGTTAACTATTCGAGAACCTTATGGAGAAAAACTGAAATTTTTTTGTTTTTAACCACCCGATTACGTCACCACTCTGATACCACGTGTAATATGTAACAAGATTTTAGTTAAGTATTCCGAATTGAACATGAAAGGGTAATAAACAAAAAAATGCAAAAAATACCTGATTTTGGTTCTATAACTTTAAACAAGCTTTTTGAGGCCGAAACAAGCATCAATCCATTGCTGCCTTCATGAGAACTGTTCACCGAGATGCGATAAAGCCTATCTACAGTTTTCTTAAAATATAAACTCTCTTAACAGATCAAAGAATCCTTATGCTTACGAATGATATGAGTAACTACATGAGATCTTAACCTTTATATATAGTATCTATATCGGGCTTTCTCATTATGAACCTGATATAGATAGGGTCCACACTAATCGAGATCTATTTTCATCTAGACTTCGACCTATTAATTTATATCATTTATTGGGTACTTTATTATCTTTATCTAGAGCAAATTATGTAACTTAATCAATAAATTATTGAAAAATTAAAAAATATAAATAAATATTGTTCGAATTTGCGGGGAAAGTAAAAAATATCCTACAATTATTGCTTATTCTATCTATAGCAGAGGCGTCATGCTGATGTTATTTTCCACGGAGTCAAAGATAATTCATTGAGAAGCTTGTACCTTTGTTCCAAGAATCTCGATTTTTAATTCCTTACAACCAAAAAGACAATTTCTTATCTCTTTAAAGCAAACCACCATCGTAGACGGACCACCAAATGCTATAATTCCATAATATCTTTGGGGATATTACTTCATCCACCGACAATACTTACGAAGAGAAATTGGTCAACTTCAAATTTTGCTAAAGTCGAACTATACTTTGTTTCAATCTTGAAATTGACGGTTAATTGGCTTACTTCAATTGCCTAGTATCGTCAAGCATTAACGGGTTTTATTGGGGTTGTTTTCATGAACCTTATTTTTATGGTTAATAATATATTTTCATAAAAGATCACAAAAATGCCTAATGTTTTTCTATTTGTTTTACTTTTGAGAAATTGTTTTGAGTAATGAATAAAAAACTCAACCAATTTAACTTGTTCGATCGTAAAAATTTTAAAATTTTCAATTTTTCGATTTAGTTTTTAATTTTTTAATTTAAATTAATTTAATAACTTTTGTTATAAAAAATTGATCAGTTCATTAATAGGTCCTTGTAATTTAATAAATTCTTATAAATTAAAATTAATTAATTAATTTTTATTTAATAATATTTTTATTTAAATTTTAAATTTTTCAATAGATAAGGATAATTTCTTTCAATCACACGTTAAATTCTTTAATTTT
>JAOTIZ010000202.1:5652335-5664975 GCA_027123425.1 Erythroxylum panamense | reverse complement strand
TTTTTATTTAATAATATTTTTAATTAAATTTTAAATTTTTCAATAGATAAGGATAATTTCTTTCAATCATACGTTAAATTCTTTAATTTTGTTTAACCTTTAACTGATTTTATAACGGTATAATATTAATTGAATTTTTTAAACCTTAAATTTCTTATCTTACTAGTTTAACTTTTAGTCCGATTTTCAAAACACTAATTTTAAGTTTGCAGAACATGGAATATACATAATGCACAATTTTTAGTAGCTAACAACAACTTTTTAAAAGTTTAAATGCCATGTGATAGAAGTTGGAAGTTTAGGGATTTAACATGGAATAGAAGTCCAAATTTCAAATTTGTTTCAACATTATTTTACACCCTTTATAATTATAAGGTCACAAGTTAAAATTATATAAACAATTTATTTGTAAAATACAAAAGGAAGGTTGTATATATTATGACCTTTTGCAGACTCTTACAAAGTGGGAAGCTAGTAGCTGTGAATTTTTCTGTTTCAATTTTTTTAAAAATATTAAATTTATGGAAAATAATTAGAATGATAAACATGTAAGTTATTTTTAATACGTGATAATTTGTTATAGCGGACCCATTTACTGTACCATATATATGTTAATGTCATAAACCTTCAAAGTGAATGCCCGGTTCGAAAGTTGGTGGTGTTTGAGAGACCTTACGCACCAGCTGGACCAGACGTTGTAGGCAATGTACATATATAGATTCGTAACAAGCAACAACTAACAACTATTGTCAGCTTCTGAACGTACCCTTAACTTGTGTTTTTTTGGGGTAAAATTTCTGTCTAATTTTATGATGTCTTATTCTGTTTCATAAATCTCAATCATTTATTAATACGAGATCTGTGTTTATTAATACGAGATCCATACAAGATTCACATAAATAAATGACTAAAATTTATAAGACACAATAAAACATTATAAAATTAAATAAGAGATTGGGGTATTACTATTAATACTTTCACCATCTCTGCTAGACGTATAATATGTACTTGCCCAACACTTTTTCCATACAACTTTGTGTTGATCTATGTGCCACTATTTAGCTGGCGGGCACATGACCCTAAATTAGATCCCAAGACCAGTATTATATACCCATGAAAGAAAGGAAAAAAAAACATTAGATATAGACAACGATCACATGGCAAGTTATGCCAAGTCAATCAAGAATATAAAGCAAATGGCAAATTGTTATTAAATAGAAATTCAAAAAAAGTTGAAAAGGACGAAGTTAATATTCTTTTTGATAAATTAAAATAGCAAAATTAAATGAACTTCTATCTATATACAATGCAGTATATAACTATATAATAACATCAATACTTACTATCTTCTTTTGTAGTTACTATTAATGTCAATTGCAGGCCTTAGTCGTCAGGATGCATAATTAAATGAACTTCATTGTATATAACTATATAATAACATCAATACTTACTATGTTCTTTTGTGGTTACTATTAATGTCAATTGCAGGCCTTGGTCGACAGAATGCATAATAAAATTTAATATTTTGAAAATGATATCAAAAGTTTAAATTGATATGATAAAATATTTAATATTTAAAATGTTCAACCGATATTAGTCAGTTATAAAATCGACTAAAGATTAAACAAAATTAAAAAATAAAAAATATTATTTTTATTTATTGAAAAATTTAAATATTAATTCAAAAAAATGATTATTAAATAAAAATTAATTGATTTATTTTAATTTATAAGAATTTATTAATTTATAAAAATTGACAAGTTAATTAATAAATTGATCAATTTTTAATAACAAAATTTATTAAAAATAAATTAAATAAAAAATTAAACAATTTAAAATTTTTATAATCAAATCGATGAATTGATCAAACCAGGTCAAATTCTTAATGAATTAAAAAGTATCTATAAAACACGAAGCTAACAGTAATGGCTAATCAATCAAACCAATTTTAATATATACTTACCGTCTAATCAATGAAACCAATTTTAATATATACGTATTATCCATCGTCTGCTAGTGCACCATTTTTTCATAGGAAGCTTCAGAGTTCAGCATATAGTTTCACTTCATGATCTCTATGTCTCTTGTTGGGAGTCCCACTCCAGCCATCACCATATGGGTCATTTGTTGCTTGTGTTTGATCCAATTTTCTGTGGCGTCTAAGGTCAGACATTTCAAATGGGAAGTAGAGTACATGTTCTGGTCTCCAGATTGCGTAGAAAATGTGGTGATAGGTATCAACGGCCAGTTTCCGGGACCGACCATAAGGGCTAGAGCTGGAGATACCATTCATGTTGAGCTCACTAGCAAGCTCAACACAGAAGGGGTTGTGATCCACTGGCATGGGATCAGACAGGTTTGATTACGAACTCATCCAACAACCTGCATAATCGCATCTTCTAAGTGTTGGGATTTCTTTTTGCAGCTTGGAACACCATGGGCGGACGGTACAGCTTCCATTTCACAGTGTGCTATAAACCCTGGAGAAACTTTTGTTTACAGGTTCAAAGTTGACAGGGTAAAGACTCTTTCTTTTCGTGTGTCTGGTCCGTTCGTTTTTTTGATTATGTACGATACTGAATAGTAAGAATACAGGCAGGAACCTACTTTTATCATGGACACTACGGAATGCAAAGATCAGCGGGGCTTTACGGGTCTCTGATAGTGGAAGTTGGAGAAGGAGAGAAAGAGCCATTCCATTATGATGGAGAATTCAATCTGTTACTTAGCGATTGGTGGCATAAAAGTGTTCACGATCAAGAGCTTGGCCTTTCCTCCAAACCCTTTCGCTGGATAGGTGAACCACAGGTCAGTAATTGTAATCTATAATTAATTCCAATAAGTTTAAGACATCATTATACTAGTTCTCCTTAAATGTTTCCTTTTACTCCCTAAGTGGAATAATAAAGTCAAAGCATTTCGTGTATTATGGGCAGATCTCCTATTCAATATTACCCTGTTTTATTCTGTCCAATGAATCTCAACTATTTATTTATGTAGATCCCGCGTGAGTCACTGCGAAATAAATATATGAAATTTCATAGGACAGAATAAGACAGGATAATATTAGACAGAGGATCCCATCCCGTGTATTATGTACTTACTTAGCAGCATAGAATTTTGAGTTCAGATATAGTTTTCTATTCCACCATGTTTTATAAAACGAATATATATATATATATATATATACATATGTATGTATATGTATACATATGTATGTATATGTATATATGTATATTGCTTCTTTCTTCTTGTTCTAATCAACTTTTTTTTGGCTAAACTTTGCATTTTCAGAGCCTTCTTATAAATGGAAGAGGACAGTACAATTGTTCATTAGCAGCTGCGTTCAGCAACTCCTCAACAAAGCAATGCGAGTTAAGAGGAAATGAGCCATGTGCACCCCAAATTCTGCACGTACTCCCAAACAAAACTTACAGGCTACGAATTGCTAGTACTACCGCCCTTGCTTCTCTCAACTTGGCCATTTCTGTAAGTATATAGATATATACATTTTAGTACCATATCTATTGCCATTTGAGTTCGTATAGAAACATAGTGTTCATGGGCATGTGCTGTCGTCTATAATAAGTGGTTAAAAGGTACACATTCGAGCTAGAAACACTGGATTAAGATATTCTAATATAGTACCTATCCATAATTGTATATTTATATACAAATTATGTTACATGTGATATGATCTTACACAAAAAGATCTATATTCCTAGCAACATATCAGAGCTACTGTACATTTCCAATTGCTTGATTCGTCAAGTCATGTTGAGTCACTGCACTGAATAGAACGTGTTCAAAGTAGCAGGTGACAGGGCATATACAGATGCTATATGGTATGAGATAGGAGACAAGATCATCTGTCTACTTTTATGGTATCTTATTGTGTCCAGTGAATCTTAGTCATTTATTTCTGCGAAATTCGCATTTATTTATGCGGGACTCACGCAGGATTCACATAAATAAATAGCTGAGATTTACTGAACATAATAAGACACCATAAAACTAGACAGAAGATCTGTACCCATAAAATACGAGGGGACATATGTATATATCACGTCAGATCAAATCATTTTAATTACAAATCTCCGAGTTTTGGTAGATTCTCTCTAGCTGGAAAGTTGACCATGAATTGTGGAAAATTTAGGTCAAGTGGGAAACAGCTATGTGCATTGATGGTCTAGTTTTTTCATAATTCAATTGTATGCCAAAGAGGAATGATTCTCAATCATTCTTTTTAACTTTTTGATGTAAAAAAAAATCATCAGTCTTAATTAATCTATTTGAATCCTATTTTACTAAATCTTATATTTGTACTAAAATATTTTGAGACGAAAATAAGATTAAAACAAGGTATTTGAGATAGAGAATTTGATGCCACAAATTTAATCAAAATTAATGATTAGTTGGATGATATTATTATAAATGTTAAGTATACAAAAATTATTTGTAATTTAGCTATCATTTTTTTTCATATTTACTATTTTAATTTTTAAATATAGTCTTGAAAATTTTAATTTTAGTATAATACTATTAAATAGATAAAAAATAAAAAATTAAATGATACTAGTTATTAAAAAGTTAAAAGGGCTGATTCTGTAACAAGGCAGCGAACAGAGGATGAGCATCTGTTGTCATAATCCATCCTTAGTGGTCCAAATTGGCTCTATTTATTCCCTTCGAGCGTGCGCCTCTGATATTATGGGAATACACACACTCCACAGCAACAAGTCTACTACTTTTATGACCGCACGGGTAGTTCAGTTGGTCATTAGTAAAGTTAACTTGGGACAAAGACTAGGGTTTGAATCCCGACAAAGAGAGGAGTGGGCCACCTTACTGAAAAGTTGGCTAAAATCAGACCGTGATTTACTCCCTCACTATTCTATCGGGCTGAAGTGTGGGGGCGTCTGGGGTGGGCAATTTTACCTTTTAAGACAAAGTCTACTACTTTTGTACAACTTTTACATATTCGAATATTAGTTATTTTTATTATGCTATTGCGTATGGATTTGGATTTGGACCAGGCACACAGCATCTTCCATTCGAATACTATCATAGTTTCCTCACCTTCACTTAGTTGTCCTTTGTACATATGATGCCAAAGTAGCTATCACTTGTTTCCTTTCGATCTTCTATTGATGTCACGTCCTGCGTCACTAATGCTCTTTGTCAGGAACGTGTCACTTAAAAAAGGCTTGAAGAATTGTTATTGCTTAATGTCGAAATATGTTGTTCTTTGCAGAATCACAAGATGATAGTGGTGGAAGCAGATGGAAACTATGTCCAACCGTTTATGGTGGACGACATGGACGTGTACTCTGGTGAGAGCTACTCAGTTCTGATTAGTACTGATCAAGATCCATCAGATAACTATTGGGTTTCAGTTGGCGTTCGAGGAAGAAAACCTGAGACTCCTCAAGCACTAACTGTATTACGCTATATACCGACTTCTGCTTCAAAAATCCCATCTTTGCCACCTCCAGTAACACCTCTATGGAACGATTATAACCACAGCAAATCCTTCTCCAAGAAGGTTCTTGGTTTAACAGGAGCGGTACCAAAACCTCCAGCACACTATGAACGTAGGATCATCCTTCTCAACACCCAAAACAAGATCGATGGTTACACTAAGTGGGCTATAAACAATGTTTCTCTTGTACTACCTACCACGCCTTACTTAGGCTCCATTAAATATGGCCTAAAGAATGGTTTTGATCAGAAACCGTCGCCTGAAAACTTCCCGGACGATTACGACGTGATGAAACCATCCGTCAACCCCAACTCCACAACCGGAAACGGTGTTTACACTTTTGAGTTGAACACAACGGTGGATGTGATACTGCAGAATGCCAATGCATTGGCAGAGAATGTGAGTGAAATACATCCGTGGCACTTGCATGGACATGATTTCTGGGTGTTGGGATACGGAGAGGGGAGGTTTAGGAAGGAGGATGAGAAGAGGTTTAACTTGAAAAATCCACCATATAAGAACACTGTTGTGATATTTCCATATGGATGGACAGCTCTTAGGTTTGTGGCAGATAATCCAGGAGTGTGGGCATTTCACTGTCACATTGAGCCACATTTACATATGGGAATGGGTGTGGTGTTTGCAGAGGGTGTGCATCGTGTTGGGAGGATTCCAACTCAGGCACTTGGTTGTGGATTGACCGCCAAGAAGTTTATTAAACCACCCCACAAAAGTTAATGATTAGTTAGGAGTGACGAGGTGCTGCAATTGGCTGAGTTGATTTTCATGTCTCTATAGTTCTGGCTCGTGGATTCTATTTCTAGGCCATGTAATCAAGTGCAGTTTTGAGCGTTTAGGGTTGTTGTCTAATGTGGTTATTTAGCTAAGGAGTGCTTTAATTTATAAAAATAGTCTGGACTTGTCATCTTAATTTGAAGATGAATACAGCAAAATCACACTCTCCAGTTGAATGTATTGTTTAAGTCATTGAAATAACTGTATAACAAAACTCAGGTATTGAAGATGAGTACAACAGAATGAGATTCATATGAACAGCTAAAAACATTTTCCTACAACCACCGAGCACCAAGTCTAGCGATAAAGGGTTGGTCTTCGCTTAAGCAAGGTTGGGGGTTCGACTCACACTTATGTAAACAACAGTGTTAAATATTCGGTGGTGGTACTAAGATGCCCCTCGGGGTCCCACACAACACGAGCGTGAGTTAATAAAAAAAAAGAAAGACATTTTTTTTTAATATAAAAGAAAATATATAACAAATAAAACTAATTAGCCGTTAGCGCGTAGGTATTGAACACTCTGCTGATCCCGCTAGAGGGAGCTCCACAAAGAACATGGGAGGTGCAGGGAGATAATACAATATTGGGCGGTGCGAACAGTCAAAGCAGCCAAAAAATCTGCACACTAGTTCTTTTCTTGGAGCACATGCACTTCTAAAACATTACTCATACAAATCTTTTTATAGCCATCACCATCGGTTTATTCACTGACTTTAATAGCCTGAAAACAACTAAAACACAGCCAAGTTCGATAGCTAATAAACACCTATTAACTCTACAGTTTTATCTTTTACTTACTCTCGAATAAAATGATATTTCGTGTCTATATATTTGCTTCAGCTATGTGACACTAAATTTTTTGTAAGTAATATAGCAAACTTATTGTCAATTTATATCATAATCAGACTGCTTATAGGTGATATAACTCACTCAAAATATTATTCAACTATATTGCTTGACATGTACATGCTGTTGCAGCGATATACTCGACTTCACACATCGAGAGAGTAACTATTTATTTCATTTTGATGACCACAAAAATATTGCTAATCCAATATGAAATGCATGTCCAGAGGTGCCATTTTGATCATTAAGTCTCCACTATAATCACTATCTAAATATTCAATCAACTTTAAATCTTGAGAATGTGTATAAAATCTTGTTAGCTTGGACACAAGTTTGTCCAAAATCTTCCCCATGCAATCTGCGGCATTTCGTTCTTATTAAGTTGGCACCACAACTGAGTGCCTATTACATTAAGCAGTCACATGACAGCCACAATCTTCCAGTCTGATCTCGTGAGGATTCAAGACTTTGGAATCGACTTCCAATATGATCTTAAATGGAGCACCTTCTATTACCTAAAACTGTTTCATGGTTGCTATAATAAGAAAAATCAAATTTAAGACATAAAAGTGCATTGAATCTTCGTATTGATTGTAAGTATTCATAACACATCTGCTCTTAGATACAATAGGATGAAGGCAAATACTTGTAACTTTTAAATAACGTGTTCTCATCAAAAGTACCCAAATACACCTCATGTACTTCGCATAGTAAAGAAATAACTACAAAAACAGTCTAGACCAGCATCCCATTGACAAAATTTGTTGCCGATAACTTCGACGAGATGATGCCCTTGATCATGTGTTTGCTTTAGAGAGAATAAAAAGTCGCACCTACATCAAAAGAAAATTTTTAGTTGCTTGTGTCTACCATCTTTGAACTTCTGCGAGGTCTTTTTCGTTTTCTGCTCCTAGTTGCAGGAGTTTCTGCATTTTTATTTACCTGCATAGAAAAACCCCTAAATTCGTATCAGCATTCGTCCATCTTAAATCGACCGTAAGTACACAAATGAAGGTTCCACGACAATTCAACCAATGAAAAAAGAATATGATCAACCAATTTCTGAATAACAAATATTATAGTTTAAGCATCGTGACATTTAATCGAACATAAAAGCAAAGAACAACATGTATCTCAAAATACAACTTTATAAAACAACGGCTCATCAGTCCATTACCTTTTTTATATAGAAGTAAGCAACAAAAAAAGGATGAGATCTTCAAGGCAAGAACATCACTAAAAATAGAGCTATAGCCTATAATTCATTTTAACCACCTTCCCATCTACAAACCATACTGTTCACCAATTAGAATGGACACCATAACAACACAATAGAACTTAACAGAAAGTACAATGGTGTTAAACAAAAGGCTTCACAAAACATTTCCAAGGCAAATTTCAGAAATATTCCACATTTTATTCCAAAGAAACATCTTAATGCGCAGTGTTTAACAAAAAGAAGAACAAAATCACTAGGATAATTGAATGCTCACCTTCGCAACTACAGGATTTGGGCTTTCACTCTTCTTCTTCTTGACCGAAAGTGGATTTGGTGCCTGGAATTTTGATAACAAAGTATATACCAAATGATCTATTAAAATGTTCTCTTGAGAAATAATTAACAGCAGAAGTAACATAATCTTAAGAAAATTTCATAGAGCAGAATAACTGGATTTAGTTGAACTACACTTCTGCTTCTAAACTTAACATAATTACATTTCGGGCAGCTCCGTCCTTCCACAACACCATCATTGAGAAACAATTTTATGACAATATGTGAAGAAAATCATAAGGAAAAAAAAAGAACTTGTTATTACCAAAAACAAAAGAACTAGTTAAAGCGCTCGACGGGATAAAGAATATACCATTTGAAGTAGCTGAGTAATATGGGCTAAATATTACTCAGCTATGTATAGAAAGTATAGAAAGCAACTAGTAAAAACCATCCTGGTACTGTATCGCTTGAAGTGATAAATCTATTCATGCTATGAGCTGATAGGTATATGTACATCGGGAAATCATGACTGAAAAATAACATAAATAGCAACTCTTCAAGGTGAAAAAAAAGGGAAAGATCTCCATGGTCTAACCTATTGTGTCCATCCGACAAGCCAGACATTACAGCCAGACAATGTGAAAATGTCCAAAGGAGGCCAAAAAAAAAAAAAAAAGCCAACAAACATTTGGCAATAAGTAAGTTTCAAGAAAGTGATGAGTGTCAAAACTGTACACCAGAAAGGTATAAATTATACCTTAGCTTTCTTTCTCTTAAATTGAGGTCTATCCTTGACAGACAATCTGTTTCTTGCATTATGTGTCTTCTTCATGGGCTGCACTTTCATATTTTGATCCCCTTGACCTCTATCTTCATCTTCAGAATCTCTTGCTTCTTCATCTTGCAGTAAGTTTCCAGTTCTCTCTTTCAACATTTTATATTCCTTATCAGTCATATGCAAACGCTCTTCTTCAGAATTCTTGACAAATTGGCGTTGAAAAGTAGACGGTGGCTCAAGGAAAAGAGCATTTCGCAGACCAAATATGAGAGGTACGCCTGGTAACTTCATAAAAGAAAATTTTTGAGTAACTGTGTAGGGAAGTCCTAAGGATCATTTCTAATCAAACAAAATTATTTTATGAACAAGTGCTGACAAATCCATTAAGCTTATCACACAATATTTTTAGCAGCTAACGAAGGCCATGACAAGAACCCACTGCTAAGTGCTGGGGCGGAAACCAATCTACAGGTGTAAGCAAGTACACAGTTGATACATAATACACTTGCACATTATAGCCAGAAAAAAAAAAGAATAAAGAAAAAACTCGCATATATGTCTATGTATTTGCATCTACTTGTATATGATTCTATGAATTTAAAATAACGCTGAGGTTCTTCAAAGAAGTCCCTCAGTGCCAGTGAGGTAAACGAACCAATTGCAGCTTTTTGCGTATGTCCGTGTCTTGAGTAGCAGTAAAAAAATGTTCAGGATTATTTTCGCCGATAATCTCAGTGATGCATAAATCTGCACTCTTTACACTCTCATGATCACATCTGAAATTGAAGATTGCAGTGCTTGGTAAGAAAACATAGGATTTTATGATCACATAAAAAAGTAACCAACAATGTATAAATGTTAAACAAAAGCCTCCCTAGTTATAAAACCCAAGAAAATTCTTCCCAGAAAGGTAGGGTCATCAATAACCTTGCAGTCAAGAGCTGATAAGCTGCCTGGAGAGATTCAGCATGGGAACTACCAAGTCTTTTCAGTTCTGCAAGAACACATCTGCAACCCCAACAAAAAATCTGTAAATCAATTGCAAAAGCCCTCATCTTCAAATCAAAATCCCAAAAAGAAAAAAGAAATCGTAAACCTAGTAGTGAAAAGCTTGACAGGACCACCAAGGATATTGGACAGAGCTTTGTCAGCAGGAGCAATGTCATTAACTATAAGATGATGAACAAAGGTCCCATCACATAGAACCTTATACGGCTGTCTAAACCCAAAACATGCTGTGTAGAACCTCACTGCCCTACGATGTCGTTTCTGCTTCTTCAGTTTCATCTGCCCCCCAAAATCACTAAGAATAAACAACAATCAAATTATAGAGAATGGCTTTGGCTTTGCTATACAAGTAAAGAAGAAGGAAAAAAGAAAGTTTGAAAGGAGATAACTTACCGTCGGCAGAACAGACGGCGAGTTCAACCGACGTTGATAGGCAGCGACGGGTAGAACGAGCGTGTTCTTGTTCTTGCTCCAAATAAGCGACAGACAGAAATAGCACCTTTCTTAAAACGCAGACGTTTAATCGGTAAGATCTATTTGTTTTGAAACCTAATCCTGACTCCTATGGCTATTGACACTGTATATAAACTTTTGGGCTTTTTAAATTTTTATTGAAATTGAAATTTAATCATCTTATCCGTATGTTTTAAGTTTTAACAAGTAAATCCTTAATTAAATTAAAACTAATTCATACATCATGAACTAGGATGGCAATGTATACCCCAGCCTTACAATTTTTTTAAATTAAGAATATAGAATAACGTAGTTTTTTAAATTGAGTTTAGATTTGATATGTTCAAATTTAGGCTTATCCAAGACTTAATTATTCTAAATAAAACGATGTTGTTTTACTTAGAATAATTAAGTCTCGAGTCAGTCTAGACCTAGAACTAACTTATGGGTCAACTTATTAAAAACAATTAAATTTGAGCTTATGGGTTAAAAATTGTCATCCTTGTCATGATTGCTTCAGTCGTAAACTAAAATTTGAGATTTATCCGAAGTGAGTAATAAGTTTATTTTTATAATTCTAATAACTCTAAATATTAAGACATAATAAATTACAAAGTTTAAAAAAACTAATTTTTATTTAAATATTAAATATGCTAAAAATTTAATTAATTGTTAAGCATTTAAAAATTAAATAATTTAATTAAAAATATTTTTATTAATATTTTGGTGATTGAGAGAATAATATAAAAACTAACTTTTACAAAGATTGTTCTCCATAAGATATTAAATTTTAATTAGTATTTTCAATTAATTATAAATTTCTGTTTTATTTTTAAAAATTATTTCTACATATATTTGTAAAATATTATATTCACCTAAATTTTATTTTATATATTAACTAAATTATTTTTATATATCATAAATTATTTATTGATATATAAGAATATATTAGTTAATATTAATTGATAATCAGGGTTACCAAAATACAGTAATAACTTTTCATAATCTTCCAACTAATAGATGGAGTCCTTCAACGTAGAGTCAATCTTGAGGAATATAACTTGGACACCCATCTCAAGGCACATGAAAACAAACTTTACTTCTGCTGCCTCCCTGGAGCAGAGAATGCGAGTGCAGAGTTCACAAAGATTAACGAAGATACAAAGTGAAGGGCAATAAGAATGCTCAATCAACGATGATCTTCCTATGCAATTGCCCTCCAGATAAAGCTTCCCCTGAATCATGATCATGGTGATGAAACATAAGATTTAAGATTCCTACTAAACATAAGACTGAACCTACGAGAAGCTTGTCATGTCGCTCCACCCAGTGAAACTTGAGCTGACTGGCACCGTAGAATGACAATGCCACCAAAGAGGTCATCACAGTAACGGTGCTGCCAATTAACAAATTATGTTGTTTCTCAACTTTTATAAGAAATTCAGTATAGAGTTTAGGGACCAAACAAACAATGATTATGGTTTATATTTGGAAAGTGCTAGTATTTGGAAACTGGTGTGGTTGGGTATGGTATCTTGTACGTTGAACCGCAACCACGCAAATTAGTATTGTCCGCTTTGGTCGGGGTTCGATCCCCTGACCTTACGGATTTGTTGCATTGAGTTTTTAGTGTGGTTGGGTACGGTATCTTGTACGCTGAACCGCAACCACCGCAAATTGGGATTGTCCGCTTTGACCGGAGTTCGATCCCCTGACCTCACGGTTTTGTTGCGTTGAGACGCACGCTTCTTACCATTGAGCGTAAGAAGCGTGCGTCTCA
>JAOTIZ010000202.1:5626465-5640437 GCA_027123425.1 Erythroxylum panamense | reverse complement strand
AATGATAGTTGTTGATTACATTAAGAAGGAAGCCTATTAGGAGTAAATCATTGGAGATTGAGTCTTATGATGAAAGTAACATAATAACTTTGAAAAGTCAATTATTATCAAAAAAGAAAACTGAAATTTCAAGCAAACCAAAACACCTTTCTCTATAAGTCCAAATCTTGTTTATAAAGCATACTAACACCAATTTTATTCTAGAATTTTATGGGTTCCCAAGCAAGACAAGTTTGATCTCGGTCATAGGGTCACTCTGACACTGATTTCCTTATATTTTTTCAATGTGCAAATTGAATACAAGATTGGTGCTTAGTTATTCTCTATTTCTCAAAACTCAAAAGTGAATAGATGACTGACGTCAATTTCCAACATAACATCGATGCTAGTTACATTTTTTAATTCTTTTTTAAAAACTTGCTCCTTCAATTGAATCAACATTGTAGGCTTGACTTCAATCTTTTGAAGTATCAAAACTTTACTCCTTGCATAAAGATCCATCATTAAATCATTGAGAGCTTTTTTGGCCTTCTTTGTTCTACTACTTGTCAAACGTCCTCCAATGCTCTTCAGTGAATCTCCAACAAGGTGCTTCACTTAAACCCTTTGCAATATGTTTAGCCCCCTCTTCATAGCTCCCTTTCTTTGAAACTTTTCTAACTTGAGTAGATGTTTGATTCCCATCATTTTCACTCTCCTCAAAAGAAATTGTTTTTAACTCGACATAATTAAAAAGAGACATATCATCAATATTAAAAGTAATATAAACATTATATTCACTTGATAAGTTGATCCTGTAAATATTACTATTGACTTTTTCCATGACCTGAGAAGGTCCATCCCCTTAGTTGCAATTTGGATTTATGCGTACTCGAATCTCTCTTTTCTCAAGTTTACCCTAATCTAATCTTTAGGTTCAAATATCACTGCTCTTCTCCTTTTATTCGTTTTCTTAATTTAATGATGAGTCCTCTAGTCAATATTCTTACCTTCTTACGTAGCTTATTTTCATCCAAACCATTTCTTTCTTTTAAAGGAATAGGTACATCTAAAGAAGATAATGTGTTAAGGCATAAATAATCTTGAAAGAAGAATAACACGTAGCATATGGGCAATTCTATTATAAGCAAACTAACACGTAGCATGTGGGCAATTCTATTATAAGCAAACTTAATAAAAGGCAAAGACTCTTCGCAAGTTTTAAGATTCTTACCAATAATAGCACGTAATAAAGCACTTAGGGTCTCATAAACTACTTCAATTTCACAATCATTTATGGATGGCAAGTTAATGATTTCATAAAATTTTACAAATGTAACTCAATAACTTAATATCCTTATCCAAAACAATTGTTCTAGGAACTCCTTTGTAATATAATAATCTCAAGAAAAATAATTCAATAATGTAGGATATATAATTCGTTTTATGACATGCAATAAAATGTGTTATTTTAGAAAACCTATCATCCTTTCTAGACCTAGATAAACCTAAAATAAAACTCATAGAAAGATCTATGCTCGGTTCATTAGGTATAGGCAAAGGTGTTTATAGTCTATAAGGTTATACTCTTAAGTTTTGTTTACATACATATAAAATATATATCATACATTCTCTCTACTTATCTTCTTATATGTGATCAAAAGGAATGCTTGTTCAAATCCTCAAGTGTCATATTAAGTTTCCCTCAAATAATTCTTTTACAAGTAACTCCTCGAAAGAACTATGAGACACACATATAATTGATTCTCTCTAAACAAGTAACCTTAATGCATATAGAACTTTTTAAACGTAGAATATTTATATGCCTTAAACTTAATAAATCAAGATCATCGATATTTAAATATCTAATATGCTTAATACCAATTAATTTAGTATGAAAAGTGCTCAATAAAGCATGTCCCCTAGATAATGCATCAACAACTATATTTTTCTTACAACAACAATATCCTAGTAAGAATTCTGTTGAGATGTTGAGTCTCAAGAGATTCAAAAGTACACAGCTTTACCCCTAACTAGTATAGAAGTTGTTTTTGATGGTCTCATAGAAAAAAGGTTTTGAAAAATAGTTGAAAGAAAAAATAGATAATGTAGAGTCTCAAGAGATTCAAAAGTACACAGCTTTACCCCTAACTAGTATAGAAGTTGTTTTTTATGGTCTCATAGAAAAAAGGTTTTGAAAAATAGTTGGAAGAAAAAATAAAAAAAATACATAAATGAAAAATAAATAAATAATCAAAATAAAAATAAAGGAAAAATTAAGTAAGTGAATAAACAGGTAAGAAAGAAAACAAATAAGTAAATAAAACAAACATGAAATCAAAAGAAATATGAAATAAATAAAATAATGAAAAGAACAAGTGCTACCAACAAAAGTGTTTATCTATAATGAAAAACTTGCTCTGAACATATCAAAATGGTTAATAAGTCTTTTTTTGAGTTGTCGTTTTACCTTCATATTCATGTAAATTATATCCTCCAACTCCACAAAATGGTGTGGCTCTACAACATTGGTAACTTTTAAATTTAACCCAGAAATAAAATGAACTATTGCTACTTTCTTATCTTCCTCCACATTTGCCTTAATCATAGTAACCTCCATCTCCTTGTGATACTCCTCCATACTGTTAGAACCTTGAGTTACATTTACAACCTTTAATAGAGATTCATATAGTAAGAACTTAGCACAAAATGCTTCCTCATCACCACTTTCGTTTCCTTTCATATTTTGAAAACTAAGTCTCTGTTCTTTTTCCCTGTGAGGATTTGTTGATTCCACCAATCCACGATGTAATCACTAAAACTTGTAGCTATCAATTTAACCTTTTTCTTATTTAAATAGATGTAACATTCAGAAAGCCAACTCTACATGCTTTTCCTATTCTAAATAGGCATCTTGGTCTATCTTTCTTACAAAAGGTACTATCATTATCTTAATACTACCTATATTATTTTCCACTCTTTTCTTATTCTCTCTATTATAATCTAAATCAAGTATGCCCACTGGTTGTTTCCCTACTCTACCTCCGGATCCTCTTCCAGCTTTTTTTCCTTTACCTACTTTTAGGTTTAACTCTCTAAAGTAGTTGGTTAAACCCTCTAATAGGTAAAGGTGAGTTCTATTATATACTAGTTATAAAAGCTTTAAGTTTCTCAAACCTATGCCTTACTTCTCCAAATATTTTGATGAGTTGCTCCTATTGACTTTATGTTTTCATTTATGGTAAACTCCTTATCTATCACTAGTCTATCCTCCTTACTTCCTTTCATGTCCTTGGAAGAATTTTCATTTTAATTTTGAGTTATAATGAACATGCAAAAAATTGTTAGTAGCAAAAGCACTCCCTCTCTTATTTTTCTCAAAATTCACTTTTTCTTGTAACCTAAACTCCTAACCAAAGGGTCTTTGCAAACTTGTTATTCTATTAAGAAGACTAGTTTTAACCTTCCCTTTTGTTAAATAACTCAAAAAAGCAGCAAATTAGATAGAAATAAAGAAAACACAACCAGAGGCTAAGAAAACAAAAAACTCAAAGATTAAAAAATTAAACTCTTCAAAACCTAATTAGAACAGATAAAGAAGAAGAATACAAACTTGACAAGAAAGAATTATAATAGCACAAAAAGCACGAACAAGTTGAAATTAAAGAAAAAAATAACGATCCTTACTTGTAAAGAATAATGCAATTGTTGGCCCTTATGTATACTTTAGATGAAACTTTTTTTAATTAACTTGTAAAATCAAGAAACATGAAACATGAAGCTCAAAAACACTCTATTTTAACAAATCTTTAGTATGAAAAGAACACCAAAGAGAATTGAATGTATAACAAGAAGAAACAGGACTAATAAATATGTGAATGAAAGAATTCAAGAAAAAAATTGAATATAGAAGATGGATATGATACCTAAATTCTTGTATGACCTCTACTAATAAGACTAGTGAGATTTGATACTAATAAGAACAAGGACGAAGGATTGTTTTATTAAAACAAGTTTGATTAAAAATAATGTAGCTAAACATAAAAGAAGGATATTTTAAGGTTTAATAGCCACTAGTAAGTAATGACGTCATAATCAATGATCCGTAATTGTCATTAAGGATTGGTACAAGTAATAAATATGTTATTTATAAAATTACATATTTAATTTATGATAAACAAGAAACTAAGTTGAATAATTGCAACTATCTTGATTATTTAATTTAAGATTAGTCTTTTTCACTAAGCTTATTACTATCATTTATTTGATATGAAATGCTATCACGCCCAATCAATGTATGGTAAGTTTTGGTTTGGATACTGGGCTTGAACTAATTAATTTAGAAAATTTTGAGACGTATTACGACTATCATAAAATGCTTTGGACTAATTACTTGAATTGTGAAAAAATTAAATCAATGATCAAAGTTACAATTAGATGAGATCTTTCCATTAAACTGAAGTTTGAAAATGACTTTCTCAGTTTTACATTCAATTGATTTAATTTGATTTCTTATTAATTTTAGTTAACTAGGTACTTAATCAAACCCCCTTTTTAATTTTATTACTTGAAATTAAGAAACTAGTGTTTAGTTCTTTAGGGATTTGACCTGGTTCTACAACTATTGCAAGAAGTTTAGAGAATCACAATTATTTTGGGGGCTTCAACAATTTGACCAAAGTATCATATTAAGTCTCCCTCATATAATTCTTTTATAAGAACTCCTCTAAAGAACTATGAGACACACTTATAATTGATTCTCTCTAAACAAGTAACCTTCATACATGTAGAAAATTTTAAAACCCATCAATTTAGTATGAAAAGTGCTCAACAAAGCATGTCTCCTACATAATTCATTAGCAACTATATTTTTCTTATAACAACAATGTCCCAGAAGAATTCCGTTGAGACGCAGAGTCTTAGGATATTAAAAAATACATAACTTTACCCTTAGTTAGTATAGAGGCTGATTTTGACAAACCAATGGAAAAAAAGTTTTGAAAATAATTGGAAGAAAACAATAGATAAATGCATAAATGAAAAATAAATAAATAAATAATCAAAATAAATATAAAGGTAAAATCAATAAATAAATAAACAATTAAGAAAAAAATAAGTAAATAAAACAAACGTGAATTCAAACAAATAAAAAATATGAAATAACTAAAATAATTAAAAGAAGAAGTGCTACCAACAAAAGTATTTATCTGTAATGAAAAACTTGCTCTAAATATATCAAAATGGTTAATAAGTCTATTTTTGAATTGTCGCTCTACCTTCATGTTCATGTAAATTATGTATGCTTTAGATGAGACTTTTTTTCCTTTTTTTAACTAACTTGAAAAATCAAGAAACATGAAACATAAAACATGAAGCTCAAAAGCAATTTATTTTAACCATTTTAACCAATCTTTAGAATGATAAGAACCCCCACAGATAATTGAATTTATGACAAGAAGAAACAAGACTAAAAAATATTGGAATAAAAGAATTCAAGAAAAAAATGAATATAAAAGATGGGTATGATACCAAAATTCTAGTATGACCTCTAACAACAGGACTAGTGAAATTTGATACCAATAAGATCAATGACGAATGATCCTTCTATCAAAACAAGTTTGATTAAAAAAATGTAGCTAAACATAAAAAAGGATATGAATCATCGAATTCACGTAAAAAAAGGTACGAAAGTAATGAGATTTTATGGTTTAATTGCCACTAGTAAGGTAGATAATATCACTAATTTTTAAAAAACCTAAAATAATTGTTTTAAACAAAGATTGAAGATAATTCTCTCTAATGATTTTCATTAATCAATAACACTTAATTACTGATTCTTTTATAGGCATATAATCATAAGTAGAGTCCTACAATGAAAGTAATAATATTAGCACAATATAATTAAGAAATAACTAAATATAGTTTTATAAAGTTAAAATCTTATCTAAATAGAAAACTATATTTTTTTTATTAAAGAGAAAATACAATAGAGGTTACAAAACAAGTCTAGGGAAACAGATCCCCAATATATCTTCTAAAAGAATACGTTAGCACTCTATAGGTGTATTATCAAAAAAGGTGATACCGACAGAAGAATGTTCTGCGTGGGTAGCAAGTCTGTTCGCACATTTTTTATTCTCTCGGTAAACGTGTTACTGAACAATAGATCAGTTCCGCGTGAATAGTTCGTGAATGCCCGTGACAATAGGGTGGAGAGTCTTGAAGCGATTATCCGAGGAAGAGATGAGATGGTGCACCGCAAGAGAGTCCAGTTCTAATTTTATATGGCGAAAGCCCCGGTTTTATGCTAGCGATAGCACTGTATATACTCCCCAAAATTTAGCAGACATCGTGTCATACCAACCGAGATTTTGAAAGAAACCTATAAGTTAGTTGCCGTCGCTGTCACGTAAAATGCCACATGTTGTAACTAAATATTGGGAGCAATTGCAAGCCTCCTCTGTTTAGTTTTACCCAACCACTAGAATTTTAAACAAACCAAAACACCAAAATCTTATGACCTTCCCCTGTTGGCCTGTTCCGTTCCTTTTTAGTCCCGGTCTAATCAGAACGATCATTATTACATGTCTTCCTGCGACGTGCACTCTACACTTTCTCCGTGTAAACTGGAAAAACTCGTACATAATCAAAATGGTCAAATGATAATTATAAGGAAAAAAAAAAACAAAGACAACTTTAGGCCACCCACCCATTTCATGAAACTTGTCCGGCCACCCATTTCACACCTTACTTGGTGAATATCACTTAATTAAGTAAATGCATTTTTTTAATTTTGTAGGCTCAGTAAGTAACACCTAGCGATAGATATATTTTTTATTACATATTTTATATTTAAAACGACCTTTTGCTGAAAATGTCAAACTTAATTTCTGTTACTAATGATTTCTTGTTTCTCATGTGTTGTTTACGTTTTCCGATGAAGACTGGGTTATGATAAGTCACTCACATACGATAATAAATTAGGTCTTTGTCCGACATTAAGCTCCTAGCTGTAATAAGCAAAAGATTAATCATATTTCTCTGGTCCGTAAATATATAAAAGTATAATATATAAATTTTGATATGAAATAAAACAGGTTTCGTAACTAGCAAAAGATGATTAAAGATAGGAATTTTCTTTTTTTAGCGGATTATTAAAGTTTAGTCCATAGAAAAGTGACAAATGTCAACTTTAATCAATGCTTTAAAAATCAGACCAGAAGTTAAACCGATAAAATAAAAAATTTAAGGTTTAATTGGTATAAGATCGTTATAAAATCAGTTAAAGATTAAATAAAATTAAAGAATTTGAATATAATTGAAAGAAATCTTCCTTATTTATTGAAGAATTTGAAGTTTAATTGAAAAAAAATGTTAAATAAAAATTTATTGATTAATTTTAGTTTATAAAAACTTATTAATTAATAAAAATTGACTAATTAACTAATAAATTGATCAGTTTTTAACAACAAGAGTTATTAAAAGAAATCGAATTGAAAAGTTAAACGTCGAACTAAAAAATTGAACAATTCAAAATTTTGACGATTGAATTAGTGGTATCAATTGAGTTTTTAAATCATTAACTTTAACCATCTTTTCTAATTCTAAAAGATGATTTAGATCAATATTCATCTTAAGTTGCATTTTAGATTGTGGCATGCTTGAAATAACTTTTTTTTTTGGTTCAAAAGTGTTCATCTAATCACCAAGATACTAGATATCATGAGTTAACATGTTTCTATATAAAAAGAGCTTTAGGATTTATTTAAGTAAGTAAATTAAATAACTATTAGAAGAGGGATTGATCCATTTAGTCAAATATGCAGATGAGTTTGTTTATCGTATGAATTTTATGGACTCTTATTTCATTAGACTATCTTTAATTCGTTAAATCCTACCTATGCGGTATACAGGTTCAAATTCATTTATTTACAGCATAAACATATTTTAAAAAAAACATATTATCATTTTATAACATGAATATATTAATTCAATCGTATAATACATTGTCGTTTATTTTTTCTTTACATATTTTGTCAAATTAAAAATTTAGAAACAAATAAATTAAAGTTAAAGGATTTAAGCAATGTTTTCAAAACTCGATTATAATTTAAACAGATAAAACAAGAAGTATAAGGTTTAAAATGTTCAATCGGTATTAGATCGTCATTAAATAGGTTGAAAATTAAATAAATTTGAAGAATTTAAAAATTGATTGCTTACTTATTGAAAAATTAAATTTTGTTAAATAAAAATCAATTAGTTTATTTTAGTTTATAAAAATTAATTAGTTTATAAAAATTAACTGATTAATTAATAAACTTTTTAATCTTTTACAACAAAAATATTAAACTAAATCAAACTGAAAAGTTAAAGACCGAATTGAAAAATTAATTGCTTCAAAGTTTTTACTATTAAATAAGTGAACCGGTTCAATTTTTAAACATTAAATTTAAATAAAATTATCGCAAATATAATAGTTATTAAGTTAAAATTATAATTTAAAAAATAATATCAAAAAATTTAATAAAATAAATTAAGAACCGATTAATCGAAACAAAAATATATTTCGTGATCTGATATAGGGTAGGAATTTAGCAAATGACACAGAAAATATATACTGACGATGAATTCCAATTTGTGAATTTTGTAAGAACGCGTCTTTTCGATGAATTCCAATTTGTGAATTTCGTAAGTAGCAAATCTCTCATAATTTTAAAATGTTTTGGAAGTTGTAATGCGGTAACTTTTTGATTCCAATTTCTATCAACATTTGTCCGACTCTTGAGTCATCGTTTGATTGTAACACTTTCAACCGATTTAAAATTAATAATATTTTAAATATATCTTATTAGTTTTTTTTAAAAAAAGAAAAAAAAGTCATTATAGAAAAGGAAAATCGGTGTTCCGTACGAAGAGCGATGTCCCAAACCAACAAAAAGTGCATACAAAACGCACGCGTATTACCTTCTTACCACGGCCAGAAGTTTCGCCGACTCTTTCGTCATAGGCGATTTCCCACTGCTCTCCCACACTCGGTTTCTCATATTAGTCTGCCATCCAATCATGAACTGTAAACCTCCATTTCGCTTTACTCGTTCTTCCCATTTCCACACCTCCATTTTACGTGTTTATATATAAATAGTCCATCCACTACTTTCTGTCTCCTTGTGAGCTGGATTGATATTGTCGTCTTCACAATTCATCCACCCCAGCTTCTGATTTTCCTGACAGCCAAGCACGTTTCATGCCTCGCTTCGGTTGGAACACCAGTTTGTAGAGTTCATTTGAAGGCAATCTAGTTTCAAGCTGCGGTGATTGATTCTTTGTACGTACCTAACTACAACATGTTCTTTTCAGATGTTTGTTGTTAGTTTGGATCTGTTCTGTTGATGTGATGTTCAGTTGTTTTCTCGTATAATCAATCTTTAAATATCAGAAGTGGGGAAAAGATTTCTCATTTCTGGTGCTTTTCTCAAATTGTTTAATCTTGGAGATAATTAGCAATTACCGACTCTTGTTGATGTTGTGTTTCTGAGATTTTTCTTCAAGCTTCCAGTTACTTGGTGTTCCAAGTTCTTATCAGTTGCTGAAAGTTAGTTCTGATGCATGCTGTGCTCAAGTTTATGGTTGTGAAATGCAATGGATGTGTTGATTAAACGCTGGGACGATTCATGGATTAAAAGGAAGTTCTATTATCTTACCTTATTGAATCGGATCGTTTGACTTTAATTTCTATTTATGTCAACTACAGAGTCGTTGTCACTGGTCAGTGATACTGAGTCATGAAATCGCCACCGCTTTCACCAACCTCGGACCGAGTCCACCACCGCGACCACTGGTTCTCAACAACGACTTCCGATCATAAAACAACGACAGCCTCCCTGCCGTCGTCCTCACCGGATCACCCATTCTCTCCTGCGAGACGCGCCTCACCTCCCTCACCGGAAAAACCTATCCCACCACCAGGTACCTACGTCATCCAGATTCCAAAGGACCAAATCTACCACATTCCGCCTCCGGAAAATGCCAAACGTTTTGAGGACCTCACTCGTAAGAAACCCTCAAAAAGCCGGTGCCGAACCTGCTTCTGCTGGTTCCTCTCCGCCGTCGTTCTCCTCTTCTTTGTCGCCGTCATCACGGCCGCTATCCTCTACCTCGTTTTCCAACCAAAATCTCCGAACTACTCAGTCCAATCTCTATCGATCAAAGGTTTCAACTTGTCCTCCACGGAGCCTATCTCGCCGGAATTTAACTTCACCATTAGAGCAGACAACCCCAACAAGAGGATCGGCATTTATTACCTCATGGGAAGCTACGGCGACGTCTATTATAATGACGTCATGGTCGCCAGCGGTTCCCTCCCATCGTTTTACCAGGGGAAGAGAAATGTTACGGCGTTTTCGACGGCGTTAAGTGGGTCCGGTATAAAATTAACGAGCGCCGTGCGCAAGACGATGACTGAGGAGGAAAGAAAAGGAACGGTAGCGTTTAGGTTGTACGTAAGAGCGCCAGTGAAGATGAAAGTAGGCGCCGTTAAGACATGGGTAATCACCGTTAAGGTCAACTGTGAAGTAACCGTGAACAATATGAGCGTCAACTCAAAGATTGTTTCCCAGAATTGTGATTATGACGTGGACATGTAGTAGGACTTGGAGAATTCTCTCCTATAATGTTTTTTTGAATAGTTTCTTAATTTAACTCATATTGGGAGATTTTTTACTTTTTGGGTATAAAATGTTACAATTTTCGTTTAGAAAGTATAACAACAACAAATTCTTAGGAAAGTTTCGTTAATACACAAGGTCCGGAAAAATTTAGAAATATACAATCTTAACCCGAATTGATAAGGAAATTGTTTTTGATAAATTAAAAAATAAAATAAGAAATATATAAAACAAAAATAAAGGCATAAGGGATAATAATACATACACACATACATGCATACATACATACAAATAAAAAATACAAATAAGTAATAAAATAAATATAGAACAAAGTAAAGAACTATAATAAAGATAAAATACGTAAATAAATATATGAACAAGAAAATAGATAAATAGATAAATAAAACAAGTCATTGTAAGGGATAAGGAAGCTAAATAAGTAAGAGGGAAATAGTATATATTAAATGTTTAGGCTAGATAAGGAAATATTAAGCTAAATAAGTAAGAGGGAAATACTATATATTAAATATTTAAGCTAAATACAAAATGATTTAAATAAAAAACAAATCTCAACTTTGCTCAATTTTGCTATTATAATCTGAACTTCAAAAAGTGATAATTAATTGTTTAAATTTTATTTTTTTTCAATTCTAACTCGACATTAGTATTTCCATTAAGTTTGTTGATAGGACTTTCTATATGTTCTAGAAACCTTAACTGTTAATATACGCCGACTAAAATTAACACAACTAATAAGATTAATAAAACGATGTTATTTAATCACAAATTAAGAATGAAGGGAGCAAACTGAAAACGAAGGGTGAAAGTATAAGGAGATCAAACTAAAAACGAAAGATGAGAGTGTTAGGAGAACAAACAGAAAATGAAGGATGACGGCATCGAGGCTGTGTAAACTAATTTAGGGATTAAACTGCGTCATTTTTTAACAACGACATCATTTTAGTTATGTGATTAAATGATGTCGCTTCATTAATCTTATTAGTTGTGTTAATTTTGGCTTACGTATATTAATAGTTAGTGTTTTTAAAATATGTGACACACCACATCAGTTCAAGTAACTGAGGGTTTAAGAACTTGTTTGAACCTATAGGCTAACACCATAGCTAGAACACCGTTTATCTAGATTCGAGGATCAATAATTAGTAGTCTTTTTGTGTTTGTTTTATGTTTATTACATCTTATTTTCTTCAACTTTCATCATTTCAGGGGGTTTTGTTTTCCTTTGCTTTGCAACATTAGAGATAGTAGTTCACCCTAGCTCCTTGAGGATTCAAACCTGACTCACCCTAGCTACGTAGTTAGATTAGTTAGGTATTTTATTATTTGGTAGCTTATGACAAGCCTCACCAAATTTTTGGCATCATTACTGGAGAGTTGGCGTGTGTTAATTGTTGTTTCTTATATTGTTTTTATTTTTGATTTTACTTATCTTTTTCATTCTTTCATCGATTTGCATGTCCCACAGTTCCTCAAAACACATTCTTTTGCATAAATTTGCTAAGCAAAACAGTGGACCATTACTTTCTCCACTTAACCCATTCTCTTTTTCTCCTATTGCAAGTCGCACTAGATTTCATCAGAGAGAGCGAGGAATCAGTACAAATCTTCCCGAGAGTGGTCGTTTCTTATCCTTTGAAGAAGAGTTGATGGGAGTTCAGAAAAAACAGAGGAGATTATGGAACCTCATCAGTGTACCTTAAAGGAGCTTGCAACTTCTTCTTTTAACCCTAATCTACTTTGTATCAATTATCTGGATAATGAGCCAGAAGTTGAAATTAAACTTGGAATGATACGTGTATTGCCCACTTTTTTAGGTTTTCGTGACACCAACTCACTAGGATCAGGCTACATCACTGATCCTAACAAGTTCCTGAAGGAGTTCCATATCTAATGCTCAGGTATGAAGTCAACAAAAGTCTTAGTGCAACAACTCAAGCTAGAGACAATTCCCTTTGCCTTAGCAGATGCAGCTAAGGAATGGTTGTATGATTAGCCCACGGCTTAGTCAACACATGGGAGCAAATGCAACATTCATTTTTAGAGAAGTACTCCCCTGCCTCAAGGGCCGCTAATATCAGAAAGGAGAAATGTGACATTCAACAAGACACAGGGGAGTCTTTGCATGAGTATTGGGAGCGTTTCAAGAAGCTCTGCAACAGTCGTCCAAATCATCAGACAAGTGACTAGTTATTAATTCAATATTTATATGAAGGGTTGCTTCCTTTAGACATGAATATGATAGATGTTGTAAGTGATGGAGCCTTGGTGAACAGGACATTGGAGGATGCTAGGAACTTGATAGCAATAATGGCAGTGAACTCTTAGTATTGAGGCAATCGCAGTAATGCTTCCTCCTCGACAAAGCAAGTGAAGGAGGTCTCCATCTCTAAGTTGAAGCAACAAGTTGCAAATTTGACTTCTTTAGTGCAGCAAGTAGTGATAGGAAAAGGGTCTACTAAGATATATGGTATTTGTGCATTAGTTGACCATCCTACAGATGCATACCCTTCCTTGCAAGATGAACAGCACATCAACGTAGTTAAAGGGTTCCAAAGACAACAAAGGAGGTATGACCCTTTTTTCCCACTTACAATCTGAGGTAGAACGATCATCCCAACTTCAGGTATGGGAATCCATAACAGGGGCATTTTTAATACACGCCAACCCAATTATTAGTAGTAGCAGCAAGGATTTCATGCACCACCAGGTTTTCAACAGAATCAACCACAGTTTCAGCCAAGGCCACCACCTTTACAACCACCACAACAACAACATGTTGGAGGTATGTCCTTAGAGGAAATTATTAAGAGCTTGGCTTCTAACACTCTTCAATTTCAGCAGGAAGCGAGGAGTGGTCTGAAAAAGTTGGAAAATATGGTTAGTCAACTAGCTGATGCCATGGGGAAGTTGCAGGCTCAAAGCTCCACAAGTTTTCCTAGTTAACCCAAAAGGAACCCAAGAGAAGATGCTTGCATCATTACCTTGATAAGCAGTAAGCAGGTATAAGGGCCAAGGAAAGGGAAGGAGAAAGAAGACGATGGAGAAACTAAGTTAACAAAGAAGAAGGAGGATCACAATCCTCAGGTAAGTACTTCACTAGGGGTGAGCATTCGGGTAATTCGGGCCCAATTTTCACTGTTCGGGCCCGACCCAGCCCGAATTACCCAAAATTTTTTTCCTTACCCGGCCCGAACCTAAACTTTCAATTACCCAAACTTATCCGGCCTGATTTACCCAAATTACCTATTTATCCGGCCCGATTTACCCGATTTACCCGAATTATCCTGGCCTGATTTACCCGAATT
>JAOTIZ010000202.1:5581437-5602845 GCA_027123425.1 Erythroxylum panamense | reverse complement strand
AGGACGTCGGACCCGCGTCTCGCCAGGGAGGGGTTCCAACAAATCAGCAGCGTGAAATTCAATATCGTCAAGGTTCTCCCCTTCCCGTAAGTGATGAATCAGTAGAAGACAATTGTTAAAACTTCAGGGGCCACCAGCAATCATCTTTCTTAGATCGACCTCATGAAAGAACTGAAAGAGGTAATGGCCATTCCCTCCCATCGGTTTGATACACGCACCCTTAATCGGCCTCCAAATGTTCAACAAAGTCCTCTCCATGGCTTCAAAATTGACCATTCGTTCACCAATAAACCTACCTACCAGACTCAGCTTGTAGTCAATATCCAAACCTTCGACCTCGAAAGCTTTAACCACCAGCTCCTTAGTCTCCTTTTCGTTAAGAGACAATCGATTGAACTCCGGCTCCATCACCCCTGAAACCAAAGACAAACCTAATGAAAGTAGAGACAGAAACGCAGACTTGACCAGCAAGATGAAACATGCACTAGGGCGTGACAATCCTAACACTCGAGAGGAGACGAGGCTAGACAGACATATAAAATTAATTAACAATCATTAGTCAATTTTAGAACTTCTCATCATAATGTGCTAAAAGTCTAAAGGTCCATTTATTAAATTATTAAATCCTTTAACTATCTATTAACACATGAGTGACTTAAAAGAATTATTTATATTATTCTCCCACTTAACTCATGTGACTTTATGTATTCTAATGAATTAATAACTCAAACAATTATAATGAACAATAGTCATCATTCACATACACTAGTATTATCAATAATTATAATAAAGTATAATGTTAATAAGGATCATGGCAGTCATACATTATTAATTCAACATACTCTATTCCATTTACAGTTATACTAGCCCTTCTGCTTAATCATGATTATAAATGGGAAGTACATAATGAGATCTATCATTCAATTATATTTTCAATGTCATACATTGCAATCAAATACATAAAGAAGAAACATAGAAACTTCATAAATAATACATTCATTAATTCACAAAAAGTGTTAAACATATAATAAGAGCCAATATAACAGTACTATCTAATAGGCATCAGCACATATAAGGCCCATATTCTTTACATGACCAGAAAAAAAATTTAGGGAGTAACCCCTTCATTAAAGGGTTAGCTAATATAAGATTAGTGCTAATATGCTACATTGACACTCTACATTTATAAGCCTCCTCTTTAATGGCAAAGTATTTCAGTTTCAAGTGTTTAGCAACTTTGGAACACTTGTCGTTTTCAGAGAAGAAAATTGTTGCAGAATTATCAGGGTAAATTTTCAATTAACTGATTATATTGTTAATAATCCCAAGTCTTGAAATAAAGTTTTGCAACCATTTAGCCTGAAACATGATCTCAAAACATACCATAAACTTAGCCTCCGTAGTGGATGCAGTAATTACAGACTACTTTACACTCTTTCATAAGATGGCTCATCCAACTAAGAGATAAATGTAGTTTAAAATATATTTTCTTGTACCTACATAGGTAGCAAAGTCCAAATTTAAGTATCCAACCACTTCATAGTGGTTAAACCTCTTAAAAGTAAGCTTGTGTTCTTTAGTTCTCTCCAACATGCCCATTGCAAAAATTATGTTTGCTCTCGTAAATGTCCGAGCATACATTAAGCTCCCAACTACAAATGTATATGGAATTGATTTCATTTGCTTTTGTTGTAAGCCACTTTTTGGACATTGCATAACGCTAAACTTGTCCCCTTTCTAAACTAAGATTGGCGATGATAAGCACTTTCTCAATCTTGAAACTCTCCAACACATCATTAATATATGCTTTATGCGACAAACTTTAACAATCCTTGTAATCTATCACATAATATTTGTATTCCTATTGTAAATGTTACCTCATCCATATCTTTCATTTCAAAATAACTATAGAAAAATTTCTTAGTCTCAATTAATAAACCAATATCATTAGCTACAAGTAAGAGATCATCAACGTATAAAACCAGAAAAATAAAATTACTTTTAATGACTTTCAGATATATACACTGATCAAGGTATTTTCTTTAAATCCAAAAGAGACAATAATATCACTAAACTTAAGATATTATTATCGCAAGCTTGTTTAAGATCGCATATTAACTTCTTCAGTTTATATACCTTGTGTTCCTTTCAATTCTTTATAAACCCCATTGGTTGGTTCATATAAACTTCTTCCTTTGAATCATCATTTAGAAAGACAGTTTTTACATCTATTTTGTGCAAATTAAGATCATAATGAGTCATTAAAGCCATAATAATTAGTAATTTTTTTCCTTATAATCAATGCCATCTTTTTTAGTAAATCCTTTGGCAATTAGTTTAGCCTTATAACCTTCCAGGTTGCCAAGAGAATGACCTCTAGTACCCATTGATAATCAATTCTCTTATAACCTTCTAGTAGTTCCATAAGCTCTCATACACCATTATGCTCCATAAATTTGAACTCATCTTTCGTGGAATCTAACCATTTATCAAAATTTTCACTATTTATGACTTATGAAAAGGTTATTGGGTCATTCTAAATTCCTAAGTCATTTGTATACTCATATAATAGTCAGTCTTCTTTCTCTTTGAGACTTTCTTAGTGCTATTTGTTGTGGTTCTTCTACTGTAGGTTTATTCACTTCATGTTCAACTTCATTATGAATAATGAGTTCATTAATTTGTTGTTTTTTCACGATTATCATGCAGTTCAATAATTTGTGGAACAACAACTTGAGTTGGTGTACAAACCACAGGGACTTGCACAACCTTAGTGGCTTGCTCTCCCATTTTTTAAAAGTCCACTCTACGCAATGTTTCACTCCTACTAGTTTCACCATGTTTGGTGAACTTGGCATTCCTAGTTTTCACAATTATTGTAGCATAGTTAGGAAAATTAAATATATATCCTTTATACTTCTATGGATAACTAATAAAGTAACCACTTATTGTTCTTACATTCATTTTCTTTTTTATGTGGATTATAATGCCTAATTTATGCCTGGCAACCCTAAACATACTGGTGCCTTAAACTAGGTTTCCTACTCGTTCACTATTTAAAAGGAGTCTTTACAACTGCCTTACTAGGAATCCTATTTAACAAATATACACATCATACTCCTAACTATATCTAACAAAGTTCTATTATGCTTTTCTATCACACCATTTTGTTACAGTGTGCATGACATCGTGTCATCATCATTATCACACCATCTTCACACCCAGTCCGAAGTCTCGCAATAAAGCAAAGTTTGGAGAAGTTTGATAGTACGCAACCTTACTCCTATATAATAAAGAGGTTGTTTTCGGTAGACCCACATATAAATGTGACAATAAAAAAGTGATGCAGGTTATAGAAGAAACAAGTAAAAATGAGACGCTAAATATTTATGTCAATAAAATTACAATACATACATAAATAAATAAAATAAAATAAAACCAAAGGATATACCTGACATTGTGTATTATGCACAAATACAATGTCTTTTAAGGATTTTAGCTAAAAAACCAAGATTGTGATCACTTTCATCATACTTCTCATTATATTCACCACCTCTAACATATCTCATTATTTTGACTATCTTATCTAATTGTCTTTCAACCTTATTAATATAAACCTTTAAGGTATTTGCAGCTTGAGATTTATCATTTAGCAAATAGACATGTCCATAATGTGAATTACTCTAAGAAGTTGAGCCGAGTGCTTCTTATGGCTCCTTTTTTTAATGTGTGTTTTGCTTGTTTATCTTTAACACAATTCACACAAATGTTAAAACCAGTAACCCAAATTCATGAAATATTTCATTCTTTATTAATATTTGAAATCATTCTTTAGAAACATGTTTCAAATGCTCATGTCACAAGTAAACAGATCTATCATTAATCAAACTAACGTTTGATACCAATATTAGGATTCAAATTCAATAAAGTTTCAACATAAATAACATAAAGGTTTAATTTTTATAAATCATCACACAGTACCCCTTACCAATCACATGGTTATGTCTGTACAAATTGAAACTACCACTAACAAATTTAAATGAGTATCTAGATTTATACAGTTTGGAGAAAGAAATTAAATTCCTAGATATACTAGGTACATAAAAAGTTTCATATCAGGCCAAATGATATATTGTGCCTAGGATTAAGCGATAAATCTCGACAGCTTCCACTAGAACTCTCATTTTGTTGCCTATATAGACAAATATTTCATTTGATGTGATGGTTTAAGCCATAAGGAATTCTTGCAAGGTATTAGAAACACGAGTAGTACAATTAGAATCCATCCACCAAGTATTAAAATAAACTTTTGTAAGATTTGTTTCAAAACATAAACTAGGCTTACCTTTCTTCTCAAACCATACCTTACGTTAGAACATTCCTTTTGAAAATGTCCAACCTTCTTACAAAAAAGACACATGCGTTCTTCATGTTCCTTCTTATGGATTTGAGAGAATTCCCCGCTAACTTTTAGGGGTCCTTTCACTTTCTTTTCATGCTTGTTTTCACCTTTCTCACCAGCTTCTTACTCTTGACATAATTAATGAAATGACTTCCTTGATTCTTTAGTCTCTTCTCAAACCAATATACTAGGCAACTAATGCGTATTTTGTTTGTCCTTCATGATATTTTAGTTCATTTGGAAAGGACCATACTCAAATGGTAATGAGTTTATGATGAACTGCATGAGAAAGTTTTCAACTTTCAGCCACTTCCATTCTCAAGGACTTAGGTCTTGCTATAGAGTTTATCATTTCAATGATGTGTTCATATATAATACGTGATTCATCAAACTTCATGGTGGTCGATGTACCCATAAAAGTCCCAACAAAAGACTTGTTAGTAGCTTGAGAGCGCTCTTCCACAAATTTAAGTAATCCTTAGCACTTTTTGTTTTAGGAAGAACAGGCTTAATATTGTCAACAATTGCCATCTTTTTATACATCATGCTCAATCAATTTGATCTCTCTAAGGATTGTTAAAATGAATATTCTCCTCAAAGCCATTGGTTTCTCAGTTATGAGTGTCAAAATTAAGAAACTCCATGATAAAATTGGATTTTTTGACTCCATTAAGAGAACCTCAATCCATTTAACATCTTAATAGATGAAAGTTTTGGATGCATGGCAATAACTGCTGCAAAAAATTAAACTTAACGTTAATATTTTAAGTCATACAATAAAATGCTACACATATTAAAAAAAAATTCGTAAATTGTATATTAATGTTCACATTGAGCAATCCATTAACACAATACAATACATCACATAATGATTTTTTTTTTTGAAAAACACAATGATTTTCAGAAATTTTATACTAATTCATTAACATACCATACAATACATAGTAATGCTAATATGTATATAATTTAGTAATCACACACACCAACTAGAAATATCTATTATCTTTGGATATTTAAATACAATTAATTATGTATATCCAACATCAATATCAGTTCTCGTTAACTATAAAAAAACCTTCTTTGGGTGATTTCAAAAATATTATATAGCAATGAGTTTCAATTTATCAATAAAATTACAATTAATTAGTGTCAAGTTATGAGTAACTGGAAATTAAAACATAATATTTGGAATTAAAATTTTTAAACAATAATTGCCAACGGTTGAGACGTCGGAATTTCTCGGCATCTGGAGCTGGTTGAATGTTATTGGGCTGTCGATATTGCCAATGCTAGGAATTTAATCCCAACAAATTTTCAATTTTTTGTTTTTTATAATTCCATACAAATATGAATTAATCCTTCAAATTCATTAAAATCATAAAACAGGAAAATTAAGGTTTTCTGAAATTTCAGATCATGATTCATGAGGTTCCCTTAATTATAAGAAATATTCATTAAAAGAGAACCATGAATTTCCAGTACCATGCTCTATTACCATATGTTAGCATAATTTTCATAAACACGATCTAATTCATAAACATAACACGATCTAAGTCATAACCATGCAATCCCAATGATGACTGGAAAATTCAGTAAAACCAGACAATTGAAAAGAAGACAATTGGTCATCAATGTAAGAAACTAAAATAATTTTAATTTGGGCCTGAAGCATGATATTACATTAACCATCCATTTCAAGTCATGATTACAAATACATAACTGAAGAACACAGAAACAAAGTTCACACAAAATTGTTCTTGCCAAAACCAAACTAACTAGCAGACAGATTTTTGAACTCAAGCCATAATAAATCAATGTTCGGGCATACTCTTAATGATGTCAGAATCACCTGCACAACAGAGGTGATCATATTAGAAGTTTTTTACAGATTAACAAAACAAGAAAAATTCAATTGATTAAATTCACCAGAAAGATAAAGGCATAGTCATAATATAAATACCTTGGTCAATAACGCCAAGGCAGCAGACTCTGAAGTATTTGCCACAAGCAGTACCCAAATCGATGTTGTCTGAAATGACCATACAACATTTTTAAAGATGCAAGCCTAAAATTGCAACGATCATCGATTAACAGTATGAATTACGCCTACGGGCATCCACAAGACTGAATCTTGCCAAACAATGTAGTAAAAAAAGTTAAACCGTTACAAATCCAACAACAACATTAAGAAAGTCGAAACAGAAACACAGCATAAAAGAGTTACCTTAACTCCCAACCAACAACAAAACCAATGCAAACATAACTATAACAGTGTGTAAATGCTACTAGAGAGCAAGTTGAATTGCAAATAAAGTACGATTTTACATCTACAAGCATTTAAAAGATTCCTAAAAAGATCCCAACAATAATACCAACAATTGCATATTGATTTACTAACAACCATGATTGTTTCAACTGCATGTTTATCTCTTGTATCAATCTCATAGGCAAAGTTGTCCCCATTAAAACAGCACTGCTAAGTACAGTCATGTCTAACACAGGAAGATTTACTAACCATGGATATAGAGTAATAGAGATACTTACTGCCATTGTAATGATGGACTCCAACCTTTGCCAACATGGCATAATATTCAATCTCAGACTTCCGAAGAGGAGGGCAGTTGTTGGAAATAATTATCAACTTGGCTGTAAGAAAACATGGAAATAAGCATTTAAATGACAAAAATGAGTAACTGGAGACAATTTATTGAAGCTTAAAATAATTACTGCAAACGAAACCGTAAAGAAGTATAAAGACAGTTGCAATAAGAAAATTATCGTATGATACTGCAACTACTAGAAAACTTATAATACCACAGAACATACGTAAGAGACAGCTTCCCAAGCAAGAGAGAAATAGCAAATTTACTTACTCTAACCCTACATACTGAAACAGAAGTGAGGAATACAGCATCAAGCAGTCACTTTTAGATAATATTGACAAGTCAGATCACATATACTTTTTCTCTAACAAATAAGTGCAGCTACCGACTTCAATGTTGAATATTGAATGGGTGTCAAATTATCCAATCTCGTAAAAAGCAAAAACATAAAATTCAGCAAAAAAGTTCACAATGCACAAATCTAACACTTGTTCCTCATTGTTAGAAGCATGTAAAAGAGAAGAATTTATCAATAAATCAACTAACATTTGCTACCATTCTAAGTCGAGAAATAGCTCGATTGGCTACCCCAACAAATTCGGATCCAAAGATCAACATAAAGTGTACCACAGTCGAACAAATATATACTCTCAATGTCCAAAACCATCAAACAAAGGATTTGCACATAGAAGTAGTAAAATAACAACAAAAAGATGAAATCGGAGAAATACCCTTTGAGTTTCTGAGATTTTTTAGGACAGTCTTGTATCCAAGAGTGTACTTGCCACTCTTCATCACAAGAGCCAGCCTACTGTTAATGCTCTCATGAGTCTTCTTCTGCCAAACATGGAGAAAACCGTTAGTTCCCCACCATCCCCTTTCAACGAAACGCAGCAAAATAGCGAGATAAGAAAAGAAATCGTACGGTCTTCTTGGTGGCCACCATCTTGCTCTAGGACGGAGAGCGAGAACGGAGCTTTTACTGAAACAACTAGGGTTTCGCCGACGCTTGGTATATAAAACTAGGGTTTTATCGGAGTCTGCTGGGCTATTAGGCCCATTATTTATAATTATAAATTAATACAGACAGCCCAGTCATGTGTTTGGGCCTGAAGGCCCATTTTAAGTTTTTTTTTTGTCAAATAACCATTAAATTTTTATGATGAAAATTAATTATAAGGTGTTTAGTTGATTAGAATGATAATTCCTTTAATGATAGATTCTTGGTTATATTTTGATAGATTTATTAGTTATTTCTTTATCATTTTAAATTTATGTTTTAAATCAAATAGTGACATTATATCATCGTTAAAATTTTTTAGAAATAAATCAAATTAAATTATACATATTTTATATAATTTTCATTTATTCTATTCTTAAAAAATCACCATTCTATTTTTTATTTATTTATGCAGTGAACCAAACACTTTGTTGGTACTTTATAATGAATAACCTTATTTTTTTGGATTTTTATTTGGATTTTAAAACAATTATTAAAAATTTTAAAAATATTAAATTGTTAATATATCATTAAAATTCTAATTTAAAAAAGGTTAAAAATAAACAATAGTATGCCCACTTTCTATTAATTAGTCCTAATAATTTCCAATTTTCACATTAAAGTTATTTTTATGTTTACTGTGGGGCTAAATTAAAGATTTGGGTTCTTTCGGGCCAAGTTCAACAAATGAGACAATTGGGAGGGCTATTTTAGTATTTCCACCAGAATAGATGTAGCGAAGCTCTATTACTCTTCCAGGTGACGTGCTTACCTTTTGTTCTTTTTGATTTCCTTAGGGTTTCGCAACGATGGCAGAAGTCATTAACATGCCCGTAGATTCACCTCTCGACCGTCGTAGCGGGGAACGAAAGGATAAGTCCTCCGGTGAAGACCCCCAATCCTCGCCTCCACCACCGCCTCCTCCGCCTCGACGTCGCGACAGAGATTCTCGAGAGAGACGGGACGATAGGGACTTCGATAGACCGCCCAATCGACGCGGGGGAGATTATTATGATAGGAATCGCTCCCCTCCGCCACCGAGAGAGAGGGATAGGGAGTACAAACGCCGGAGCAGTTTGAGCCCTCCTCCGGTGCCTTACCGTGACCGGAGACACTCGCCGCCGCCGAGGAGGTCTCCACCGTATAAGAGGTCGAGGAGAGAAGACGGAGGCTATGCAGGTCGCAGAGGAAGTCCTAGAGGTGGCTTTGGACCTGGAGATAGAAGGTTAGTGACCAAGTGATATGGTTGATGAATACTTTGATTGTTTTTCTCAATTAGGGTTGGTGTCCTTGTCTTCCTTTTCTGTCATAAGGTCTGACTTAGTAGACTGTGAAGTAAGGTTTTCATAATTAATTTTCCTTTGGATTGTATGATTATGCAACATGTTCTAGATAAGGGAATCTAACACAAGTTCCATCGCTGATGTAATACGGTCATATGCATTTGGAATTTTGATATGAAGTTAGATGTTATTAGGTCCTTGAATGATTGTGAGATTTTTTCCACGTTCAACTGAAGGATTGGGAGTCCGCACTATGAATTTGAGACTTAAGTAACAAGAATGTCCTCGGAATTTACTGTTCGTTCAGGCTAGCCATGGATCTTCGTTCTTTTTTTGTGACATAAATCTGTTACCTTGAAAGCCAAATCATTGTTGGGAAGTGAAGGCTATGGTTTCGAACTTTGAGGTTTTATCGCTGGACTTGTTAACTTAGTCGATGACTTGATACATAGTTTAGCTGGGTTATATAGCAATGCGCAGGATCTGGTGGTGGTTAATTATGTTTGTAGCTATATACCAGTCATTTATGTTATGGTAACCAAAGTTCACATTCCCTAAAACGTTGTGCACCATATGAACTACTTTTTACATGCTATTATTGGCACACAAGAAAAAGGGAAATGGGGAATGATAGGCTTTAAATCTTCAGAAAAAGGAAATGTACTGGTATATAGATGTTATTGCTTCAGTGCCAGTATTGGATGCCTCGTATACTGGAAAAATATTTCATTGTGCATATGTTCTATGGGCAAGGAATATTGTTTCATTTGTACTCTGGATGGTGGGGCTACCAAGGTGCAGTTACAACTTACAAGTGTTGTCTGTTCTTATTCACTGAATTAAATCGTTGCAGTTGAGACGGGTTTTCTTGAATTCATGATTTCATACATGCTTTAGACGTTTATGCTTTGTTTTCTAAGTCATTTTTTCAGTTCTTATGTATCGTGTACATGTAGTTCTTTCATTCTTCGTATCAGTGCTTCTGTTGTTTTCTTTCTCCTTCCATACTGATTCGTGCTTTATGCATTGATGAGCCTTTACATTGTCAGTTTTCCTGAAAGAAAGAAATTCAACTGCATTATATGATGCCATGATTATTTAGGTTTGGATATGATTATGCTGGTGGATATGAACGTGAGATGGGAGGCAGGCCTGCTTTTGCCGAAGAAAGGCTTCATGGGCGGTACATTGGTCGTGCGAGTGGATACCTTGGTGGTCCTTCTGGTATGTGCTTATTTCATTTTCAAATTGATACATCTTATATTGTTCAGGTGATATATGTATAATACATCTTGGGTGGATATATTAAATAATTAGTGAAATTTTGTCATCATGAATAAAAGAAATAACTTGCTGTTGAGCCCGATGATCAAATTCGGCTCTTAGCATTGATGATATATGTTTCTGCAACTGTACTGTTATTGACAAACTATTTGGCCTGGACGCTTCATACTGTATCTACTTTTTTGGTGCTTGCTGGCCCTAGAGAAAAACTTTTGTAGTTTGATGTGCTTAAACTTAAAATGACCCAATCAGTACGTATTGCCTCTACTTGGTTAACTTCCTCTTGTGTAAAGAAAAACTTGCTTAGTGAAATTGATAATTACTGCTTTGTACATGCACTTGTGGAGCGGTTTTATTTTCTGTATTTTATATGCAATGTTAAAAACATGCTGCAAGTTTTACAAGCAAGATCTTGCATATCTCCCAGAAGAAATTTCATAAGATTAAGAATCTGTGATGCAAAGTGTTGTTTAAGTTTACGCGTGGCTTGAATTCTGGTTTCAAGTATCTTAACTGCTTGGTTTGACTTTCAGTCAATCCTGCCCTAGATCCTATCTATGGCAAGTTCTGTAGGTACTTTGAGATTATACAATTTAATTTTCTTATGCCTTTTCTGAATGAGATCATATTTTGTTTAAAGTTGAATTTTATTATTCAAATTTTATCTTCATTTATTGCTAATGTATTTGACTTTTATTGCGAACAAAGCATTCCTTAACTAAGGACATTACATTTCTTGAATCATTGTTATATCTTTTCTTTTAAGAAATTTATAATATTGTTTTGAACTGACTGATTCCCTTAATCTCCTGCTTTCCCTATCGAGTGCTTAGCTTTCTATTATGTCTGTGCTTATGGACTGTAACTGCTATTCATAATTTAGCTTCTTGGAATTTTTTTGTTTCAGATTGGGATTCAGGTCGTGGTAATTATGGTGATGTTCCCAACACAGGAGGCACTCAAAGGTTAGCGCTGTCATGTTCCTAGACTTCAAGATATGCATGCTGTTTGATCTGATATCCTATTGTATCTCATAAGGATATTTTTATCTGCAGAAAATTTAAATCTCTGTATTAAGGCCTATTTGTCTTAATTACTTTGTAGTTGCATTAAGTTTATTCTGATAATTTTCTTTCGTTAACGTACTGATTCTTAGAACTTCCATCTTGGTTTTTTCAGTGGATATATGACAATTGAAAATTTTCTTTGCATTGCACAGAAGTGCTTGTTATCTTTGTTTTTAGTTATGTTCATTTTGTTGGACTCTGCGTTAGAGCATTCCTTTTTCTACAATCCTGTTATGATTGGTCTGCTCCCTTGATCTATAATCCAACAATAAACTTTTTGCAGGGAAGGCTTGATGTCATACAAGCAGTTCATTCAGGAGCTTGAAGATGATATACTACCAGCAGAGGCTGAGCGCAGGTATAGATTGGAGGATGTAGTGGTTGGCTTAACATTGAATCTTTAAACCAATCTGTACTCAATAGTTTGGTCTTTTATTATCCAGATATCAAGAATATAAATCAGAATACATCTCAACACAAAAGCGGGTTTTCTTCGAGGCTCATAAGGATGAAGAATGGTATTTATCTTTTCTTAGTCAATATCTGTGTGTGCCAAGTTATTCACTTTTTTGGTCTCACATATATGTGTGGCTTTTGTAGGTTGAGGGACAAATATCATCCAACAAATTTGATTGCTGTCATAGAAAGGTTTGCTTGACTATGATTTCAATGAAGGTGTTACTTGAAGAATTCTGGGAATGAAATTATCTTAGTGAATTTGTTATATTTTGTGTGTCTAACGTCAATGATATTCTTTTTGTAGAAACTTGTAAGACTTCTGTGACCTCTGAAGTCATTTTTTGAATTCGTTGCAGGAGGAATGAACTTTCGAGAAAAGTTGCAAAGGACTTTTTGCTTGATCTGCAGAGTGGAACCTTGGACTTGTGAGATTTGCTTTCATGGATTTGTATATGTGACAACCTGCATAACGGCTTTAGTTTTTTGACATCTCACATTTTGTTTCGTAATTGCAGAGGCCCAGGCATCAATGCCTTATCTGTTAGTAAATCAGGGCAGACTAGTGACCCAAACTCTGATGATGAAGTGGATGCTAGTGGCAAGAGAAGACGACATGGCCGACCTCCGGCTAAGGAGACTGACTTGCTTTCAGCTGCTCCAAAAGCTCATCCTGTAAGCTCGGAACCCAGAAGAATCCAAGTTGACATCGAACAAGCACAGGCCCTTGTTTGCAAACTTGACTCTGAAAAAGGAATCGAGGACAATATTTTAGGTGGATCTGAGAATGACAAGATGAGTAGAGAGAAATCCCATGGCAGCTCCACTGGGCCTGTTATCATAATACGAGGCTTAACCTCAGTCAAGGGTCTGGAGGGTGTTGAACTACTGGATACCCTTATCACTTATCTATGGCGTGTTCATGGCTTGGATTATTATGGGATGGTTGAAACCAATGAGGCCAAGGGTCTTAGACATGTAAGAGGGGAGGGAAAGGGTACTGATGTAAATAATGGTGGCATTGAGTGGGAAAAGAAACTTGACTCTCATTGGCAAGAGAGGTTAAAGGGTCAAGACCCTTTGGAAATAATGACTGCTAAGGAAAAGATAGATGCTGCAGCCGTTGAAGCATTGGAGCCCTATGTCCGGAAGATCAGGGATGAAAAATATGGGTGGAAGTATGGTTGTGGAGCCAAGGGCTGCACAAAGCTCTTTCATGCTGCTGAATTTGTGCACAAGCATCTCAAACTGAAACATCCTGAGCTAGTGATGGAGTTGACCTCTAAAGTACGTGAAGAGCTGTATTTCCAGAATTACATGACGTGAGTACCATAATTGATTGTACCTTCTTTCTCTTGATTTTTAACCCTATGCCTCAAATTTATTTTCTGCTTTGACTGCTAACTGAATTACAGTGATGAAGATGCACCTGGTGGCACACCTGTTATGCAGCAGCCTACACTGGTATGTCTTATGGAATTAAGAGTGGGGGTTTTTGAACTGTTATCTTGGGACATATAGAATGAATTAATCTGCTTGAAATCTACGGTTCATTTTTATATCCTGCTTCAATATTGAACTTCTTATTTTCAATCCTATGGAACAATGAGCATTCAAACAAGTGCTTTTTGAAAATTAAGGGCTAGATTTGGGAAGCATTTTGGTTGTATCTGTTTACTCCTTGTAGTAGTCATTTGTGCCATTATTTTACATCTTTTATGGTTCATTGAATACATGCAGATGAGTTACCCTCGTTTACTCTTGTTTTGGCCTCTATCTGCCATAATCACAAATTCAATCTATTTCTTCCATCTTCAGCTGTTCTTTCCAGACACAAAAGAATTTTCTTTTGTTGAACTAACTTTCCTTCTTTTTACATGTTTTCTTGAGGCCTAGTGCTCCCAGCTATTCAAATTTAGTTTACTTCACCCAAAGTGTAGGTCTCCTAGATTTTCTGAAACTAATTGAACTTTGTCTGTATCATCTTTTCTTTTAGGATTTTTTTTCCCTTTAAGTTCCACACATAACTATACACCCTTTATACCCTCTTGCTGCATGGAATGTTTGCTCAAATTGATTTTGTTCTCTATGTGTTTAATTGGATGCTATTTTGTTCATTCTAAGGCCTTTAACACTCTTTAAGATATAGGTGATTCATTACCTGAAAATGATGATGTGAATCATCACTTTATTAGTTGCCTTTTGACTGACATCCTTTATGAGCTTTACTTCTCAATTGGGAACTAGGAATAAGAGGGAGAAAAGGTTCTTCAGACTTATACCATGAGTTTGTTAAAAGAAAAAAAAATGAAGGAAAAACTTTTTATTTTGTTGCCTGCTATATGTTTTAATTATTAATGCTTAGTGGATGCATAATCTGCATTACCTGGAAGAGCAATTTCTGTAGGGTTGCTTTTAATACAGCATGATGCTATTTGTTTTCCTACAAGGACAATGTGCTATTTGTTATTTCTATATTTTCTTATTTTATATTTATTTGTTTATAATATTTTTCTTCCCAGCGGGACAAACCATTGAGACGTAAGCTAGGTCTAGATAATCGTTTAAAGGATGACCGAAACCGTAGGGAACGTGATAGTCGGCCAAATGGTGGTGAAAGATATGATAGGTCTGAAAATGCCCAATCAGGTGATCTCCAGCCTAGTGATGGTCCTGATGTAGGGAATCATGATGATCCAATGTTTGATACTTTTGCTGGACAAGGCATACATGTGCCTCCTTTTGCTTCAGATATAGCTCCTCCACCTGTGTTGATGCCAGTTCCTGGTGCCGGGTAGGTGGAAACTGTATGATGCTGTTTTTCATGATAACATGTTAGCTTGCCATTATTTTGGTGTTTGGTAATGATCGCATGATGCTGTAATTGCAGTCCGCTTGGGCCATTTGTCCCAGCTCCACCTGAAGTTGCAATGCGGATGTTTAGAGAGCAGGGTGGTCCTCCCCCATTTGAAGGTGGTGGTAGGAATGGGAGGGCTGGTCCCCCATTAAGTGGACCAGCCCCAATCCTTCTGTCATCTGGCTTTCGACAGGATCCGAGACGATTACGCAGGTAATTGTTTTGTGTCTCTATGTTTGATCTTTTCATATGGCTGGGAACCACCTTTCCATAGTCCACAGTGTCTTCGGTTTATTTATTGGGTTCCATATTTGGATGCTGAACCTGAGCAGGGTTCATCACCCAAAAGTTGACCTGGTCTGGTTATATTTAAGCTGAGGTGTGGAACCAATTCATTGTGACACTGTACTTTTCAATAGCAAGAAATTTAGGTTTAGATAATGATGATAATAACATCAAACGCCAGCACTTTCTGTGGAAGGTATTATGTTGAACTAGAGGTTGTTTGAGTTTGTGACATGGACTTTCTATCGAAGGTATTATGTCAAATTAGAGGTGGTTTAAGTTTGTGCTTGTTTTTGATTATTCATCTAAATATTATGCAGTTATCAAGACCTTGATGTACCAGAAGATGAGGTCACAGTTATTGACTACAGGAGTTTGTAACTGTTACTAATTTTATACGTCCAGTGAAGACTAGAATGAGTGCAAAGTCAACTACTACTGTTTTTTTAACGCACTGCAACATGAAGACAATCACCTTGTATGTCCATTTAAGGTGTGAACTGCTTGCTTGTTGGATCTTCACTGTGCTAATGTTTGCTCTACCTGCCCCAGTACCGCTGCAGATAATCTTTTAGTGAGACAAACGTGCTTCTGATATTCTTTCAAGTCCCCACTCACCTGAATATCCCAAGAGATGTTTTGTTTTCTCTCTTGGTGACGGGAAATTCAACGCCCAACATTTGTATCTGTAAGAAGGGTATCTTTCCGAACAGAGCTTAGGTAGCTTTCTATTTGTTTTCAGAAACAAACCTTGTAGTTGCGTCCGTCTAGTGTACTTATTTTGGTAATAAGAGTTGAAACTTTGTAGAGAGTACCGAGCCCTGAACTAAGCTGATTAAATTTGGTTTTGTGGTGTATTTTTTAGTGAGGTTTACCAGCAAGCAGTAAATCGTATTCTTATCTTTTTCAAACCATTTATCTCAACTATGTGATCATGTTCAGACAATTTAGATTTCTAATTCCTTGCTTTACTCTAATCACAATCAATCACTCAGGTATTGTTCCTCACGTCTCAAGACAGGATTCTGATCGATTAATGCAACATTTCTGTAAACCTCCATTACCACAATCGAAGCCACCTGGCGCAAATTTGCATGGACTATAGCATTCCAATGCTTTTCATGAAAGATCACTTTTCTAAGTAACCTATACGATTAACGCAGTTTTCTAGATCCTGACAAAAATAGTGCAAAGTTGTTTTAATCAAAGTTGCTAGATAGCTACCACATAAATCTGAGTGATTGAATTCAATTCTCTCATCTTCCATCCCTAGGTCTAGCTGCTTTCCCTTGGGGCAAAATGGAAAAGAAGAAAAAGTGAGGCACTACTAGCTGTTCAAAGTAGGCCACTATGCAAAATAAGGCAAATTAGATACACTTCCAAGTGTTACGAAATTTCAGTTCAGCGGGAAGGCCTTTTCAGAGAACATTTCAAAGAACTAGTAACTTATGAATAATATGACGAGCTAGCTAGGGGTTCAAATTCAGAACATCGTGCACAATGATTTAAACTTGCAATCTTCAGAATAGTGACAACATATGTCACAAGTTGTCACCAGCTATATACATCAAAACTCTACTCACAGAGAAATATCACAAGGACTGTTGAATATATCTACTGTAGAAGTTCTTGATTTCTTTAAATATCTTTTTACATCTTCCCGGTTGGTTCTTCGGCATGTTCTAAAGCACGTGATCATGTGCTTGGAAAAATTCGACGGTGGGTACCATGCCTAAAAGAAAGCTGTCAGGCCACAAAAGGTACCTACATATAAATATCAAGAACTTATCTTATTAATTTGATATGCTACATATGCAATATTTTACAGGGCAAGCTTTATATGGCTACATTCAAGGGATTGAGGTGTAAGCATACTAACATATATTCAACAATAATATACATTAGAATAACATATAAAATAAATGCGGAAGAAAAACAAAATACCTCCTGCCATTTTTGTTTGTGCTTGAAGAGCTGCGTTTTTTAAATTCTTCTAAGCTCTCAATTTCCAATACAATGTTGTAAGCTTTCAGTAGATGAAAGAAGCTTAGAGGACCCCAAAAAATTTGCAAGAACGATTATATGAATGTGCTCCATCAAGTACACCAAGAGTTACCATAAAATCAAGAATTGAATACTCATTAATTACATAACGTTTGGACTATTACTACTATAAGGAATACGAACAGTTCTCACATGAGGAAGATAAGGGAAAAAAAAGAAAAATATAAAGCAAGTAAGGCAAAGAAGAAGCACGACCTTGTATATAACAACAGGTGTAGAAAGCAAGCCTAATTTTGTCCAGAGTGGATAGACTGTTATATCTTTAAGTCCTAATTGTGAAATCGTGCCAGTATTGGAAATCCTTAACCAATGTTTGACACTCGGGATGACGAAACAATGTAAAAACTTTCTAGTAGGCAAGAAAAACAAACATTGACGATGAGTTGGCATGCATTGGTGTACATTGACAGAAAAATATTTCAACTTTCAAAGAATAAAGACCATGTGGGAGGAAGATAATAGAGTTCTTCATAGATATGAATGTATCTTTCTTAATTATTCTTGTTTTGTTAGTCATGATGTAGATAAATCCTATTAAATAAAGTTCTATTTGGATGAGCTTGTCACCCTATTGTTTAGTGTGATGTAATCTTATAGGGATAAATGTGATATAGTTAGTTCAATTTAATAATAATTATGAATTGTAAAGTCAGAAGTATCTATAAATAACTTATTTGAACCTTGCTCTAGAGGAAGAGATAGAGAGGAAGGAAACACATTGAGAGAGAACATTCTTTTGTATACTTTTGAAAAAGTAATAAAGGTTATTTTTTACCATAGCTCTTGTGTGTTTATTGTTGCTTATAAAAATTTAATGTTTTCGTCGTATTCTTACTTCAATGTGAGAGTTAAACACTAAGGTATTTGAAAACAAGATTTTGTTGGTCAATAATCACGTAGAAAGACTGAGTCTTGCTTAATAAGTGAGGTTGCCTACAAAGGAGTAGGTATAACTTTGGTATAAGTTTGATGTCTAGGAAAAACTTTTGTAATAACTAGAATTAGAGCAACTTTTTGATATGCAAGAGGCAACAATTTGATAGAACGTGTCAACAGAATGGAGAGACTCACAGAGCTAATTTCTCAAGGCGAGGAAGACATCACTTTCTACTCACCTCGGTTCGAGATTTCGAAGGCACAAATCTAACAATTGCAACAACAAATAGAGGATTGAGAGTGTCGAAAGGGCAATGGTAAAGGTGTGAGAGCCCTAAATTTTTTATGGCAAGCGAAGTATTAAGGAGCTCAAAAATTTCTTGTGAAATATGGAGTAAAACTTTGTAACAACAAAGGTGTCTGACTCAGAGAAGGTGTCAATCACGACTATGTATATGGTGGAAGATGGAAAGCTATGGTTGAGCGCGAGAACCTTCAATGACATCAGTGTGAGTACACATTTCATTGACACTTGAGAGAAAATGAAGAAAAAGCAAATAGACCAATTCCTCCCTAAAAATAATTCATGGCTCATGAGGGAAGTTTTGACTACTTTATTTTTGTTGGCTGCACATGGGAGGCAATCCTATGTAGGGACATATGAATTGCCTCTCATGTGGTCCCCTTTAAATGTTTATGTTATTAAGCTTATGTATATGACAAAATAACACCTTTAAGAATGAGGCCAAAACTTCTTTTGTCATATTTCTTTTTTTTGGATACATTGTCATGCTCTAATGTCCTTTTGATGCTTCATTTTTTTTGTTGAATGTACATGTAGTCATTTTTTTTGTTGAATGTACATGTAGGTGCAATGGTAGTACCAAATGGTATAGAGTGAATATAATCTTCTATAAAGAATACTTTAGTTCCTTTTTCCCCTACCTCACTTATAGCTTAGATTTGTCAAATTCAAATATAAAATTTTGCTCAATCCTAAGTGCAAACCATATAGTTAGAAATTTAGACTACATCAAAATTTACTAGTTGTATATATTGTTCCTTATTTAAAGAAACCTTAGAAGGCTTTGTATTTGTATCATACTCAATTTTTAACACTTCATCATAGGATTTTGGTTCACCAAAAATTGAACATCTTATTTGATTTACATTCCTAATATCTCTCTATATCTGTTTAAATTGAAGGAAAACTATGCTTGTTATAACAAATATCAATAGTATGTCTCATTAAGCCACAATGAATACACATTAACCTTTTGCCTTCTTTATCTTAAAACCTTCCTCTACCTCTAAAAAGTTAGTATCCTCTCACTCTTTGCCTATTATAATTTCCGCTCATCATATTTTTTTCTTCTCTAAATATAGTTCTTAACTCATGGTTAATAAGTTGTCCTTTAATACTGAATAACTAAAGTAAATGTTTTAACCTTATAATAGACCATTTGATAAAGAGACTTGTTACTATGATACCTTAGTGGAGCTAATTTGTAGTCGTTGAGTTTTTATTTTTTAATTGGTACAATTTATTATCTGGCCTATTGACTTCGGGCCAATCCCGATCTCAATTTCCAAGCCTAGGAACAAATTCCACAAATGAATGAGAATATGAAGAAACAGAGTTCAGATATGAATGAAAATTTGGAAGAACATGGTGCACATATGGATGAAAATATAGAAGAACAAGGTTTACATTTTCAATCAAACTTCTATTTAGACATTCCAAATAGCCATCATCTAGTTGAAATTGAATCAACAAATTGTGGTGATGTTATTAGTACTAATTAATATCCTAATGAAGAGGAGGCAAATGAAGCTTTGTGTAATCCTAGTTTAAATCTTAGGGATAATCCTACAAATGTTGCAAACATGAGCGGAGATTGAGAATGGAGTTCGGAACTGCAAAAGAGTTTAAAGATGTTGCTGCTTATTATTTAGTACATACTGGATACAATATTAGGTTAAAAAAGTGAGAGTAATTGAATTAAGTTTCTATGTATTGATAGATGCTCATGAGTTTCGTATGTTGAATATGATAAGAAAGAGAGATGTTTCAAGGTTAAAACTTATAACCATGCTCACACTTGTTTCACAATGAACAAACTAAAATTACTTTATGCTAAATTCTTGATTGGACACTTTAAAGATAGAATTATGGAGAATTTTAGTATTTGTACTAAAAAAATAGTCGAAGAATGCAAAAAAAAAACTCAATATTTTTATTAATCCAAGCATGTGTAGAAAAACAAAGAAGAAATTGAGAAAACAAAGAGCAACAAATTATATTAATGAATATGTGAAGGTACAAGCTTATATATATAAGTTGAAGATAAACAATTCTAGATCAATAGTTGAGTTATAATTATCGATAAATAAAGAGAGTTCATTGCTACAGGTAGTGATAAATGAAAATTTCATCAACATATTAATACTTCCTACTTCATTATGCTATGTTATACATTATATTAGTACTTCTTTATTATTGCAGTCCAAAAGATTATAAATTTGTTTTGGTGCTATGAAAAGAGGGCAAAAGCATTTAAGATCAAAATTTGAAATTGGTAGTTGCTTCTTAAAGAAAAATTCCAAAGCTAATTGTTAAGCGCAATTGGTATGGATGGTGATGGAAGAATGTATCCATAGTCTGGTTAATTGTAAAGATAGAAAACACAGATTCATGGACTTGGTTCATAAATTTGTTAACATTTGATTTGGAATTGGAAGATGGTAAAGGACTTACAGTCATATCTAATATGTAGAAGGTATGTTAATATAACTACAATTGAAATCATTATATGAAATATTAATTAATATTTTTCAATTTGATATTGGTATTAGTCAGTGCTGTAGAGAAAACTTTGCCTAATGTAGATCACTGAATGTGTTTCAGACATATATATCATAATCGACATGGCAATTGGAAGGAAAAAGATCTTAAAAAGTAGTTTTAAAATTGCACATAGTCAACCTATGTTGAAGATTTCAACGAGCAACTGAAGAGGCTTGACAAAATAAGCTCTAAATGTGATTTAGCATTACTTAAATATCCTAAATAGAGGTAGGTAATATGTTACCAATCCTTTGAAACTAAATGTGTAACATCCCATTCCCGATGGGAAGGGTAAATTGGTCAATTGGACAGACTAGTGGTTTGCATTGCATATTTTGATTGATCATACATTTGGCCTCTAATTTTAGAGGAATGAGTCGATT
>JAOTIZ010000202.1:5563263-5576530 GCA_027123425.1 Erythroxylum panamense | reverse complement strand
TCTGGTAGTGCACCTTTATCGTGGGATACGTGTCGGAGCGACCTTCGGGCGTCCCGATATGTACCCTACGGTGAGGGAGCGCTACATTTTTTAACAGCTTCTTCACAATATATGCTTCAGTTAGGGATTTCTGTTTCTCTTCTAAGTTAGGTTAATTAATTAATTTAGTTACTAAATTTAATTAGTTAAATTAATAGGTTGATTGGTTAAGTTAATTTGTTAGGTTAATTAAATTTAGGGTTTTATTATATGTTAATTTAATTTATTAAGTTAACAAAAATTAGAATTATTTAATTGAGTCCCACATTTTTAATATCAATTTGATTTAAAATTTAAAATTTAATCATATGAATCTCACACTGTTATGTCAAATACATATAGTTATATGGGACACACATCAACATTAAAATATTATAAATATATGTTAAGTCACCACTGACCTGGCAAAAAACTAACAATAACTTGGCAACATTTTTTCTTCATAATAGCAACTATTTTTCTCATCATCCCTAAGGGCAATTATCTCAACATTATATGTCTCTGCATCTATTGCCCCCTTTGCATATCTAATCGCGTCCCGAAATAGATTATTGTACTGTGATATAAGGGACTTCTGGCTAGGCAATTCACTACCATGTTCTTCTATTCCTATACTAGTTTTTGCATTCCTAGTCCATCTTTTGAGGATATAATGAGATGGCAAGTTAAGAACATTTTGATAGTGAAGACTATCCAAAAACATGTCTACACAAAATGCCTGATTGCTTAAAACATTTGACAGCTACAATTTCCCCTCATTTCTGGATAGTTTAAAGTCACAATATATGTCTTGTGATCATCCTTAAATGTCACTACCCTAAATGTGATGATAAATCCATCAATATCAATCTGGTTAGTAGTATGGACAAAATTTTCAACAAGCTCTTCTTGGAATATTTTCCTTGTATATAGATTTGCCACTTTCCATAGGAGATTGTGTCCTCAAGAGCAAATTGGTGCAAATCATCTCAAAATCTGCTGCAAGTTCTCTTTCAAACCAATTATCTAAAGCTCTTTTAAATTGTCTAAAGAACATAGGTAACATTGTCTGATGGTTCACATAACTATCAAAGAAAGATCCATCTAACCCCTGATTGGGAGATATTACAAGGAAAAAAACGATGTCTAAAGTACACAGGAAACAATTGTGCCCGTACATCACATAACGACTGAAGCCAATCATGTCTCGTGAGATTGTACGTATCAAGGGTTAAATCCCAAGACAATTCAAACTGTTCAATTGTTTCAATCAAGTTGATATAATTATAGAGTTCTACCTAAAAATTAGAATGTGCATGAGACATATAACCTAAGACACATAACCCAAATTTTCCTAGCCTTACCTTAAAACATCCCATTTACTAATACAGTGGCGAGACTCAAGAAACACTTAAGAAACTACCACCTGTATGGCCCTGTCTTGTTTGCCCATGATGGTTTACCCAGTAAATGTTGCAAATGGCACCCTGTACTGATTTGTAATGTAACATGTGTCAAAAGTAACAACCCCAAAATGGTTGTAAGCAGTCCTTGACTTTGCATTAGCCCAAAACACATTGGCCATGCAATTTTCTTCATCAAATTGATTTGCATACAAAAAGCCGAGGTTCTCAGCCTGCACTTTTTGGAAATACTACAGGAGATTCTAAGTATCCCTCCCTGGCGTCCTTTTTCAGATATTGGCTCTAACAGGATAGTTGAATGTTGTAGCATTCCTAATCACAGGATTTGGTTCCATACTGTTCTTTCTAACTACATGGTTTGCCTTTGTATATACATGGTTTCTAATACAAAGGTTACCTTTGGGACTCAAACTTTCACCGAATCTAATCATAACACCTTTTGCACGACAATCTCACTTAGGTCCGCTTAAGTAAGACTCGGCTTTTAACAACCCTCGAAGTATTTACCTTGCACACTCGAAGAAACTATACTACTAAAGCAATAAGAAACAAAGCCAACAAAAAAACAAAGAGATACAGTTAAACCAACTTTTTATACTTTCCTTCAAAAGAATATAAAGAATGTTGTCTCTGATTGAATGAGAAGAGCAAAGCTTGAATTAGCTATATATAGACTTTTTAACTTGGAAGTTAAGTTACATTCAAAATCTCACTCAATCTGAACTACCTAAGATCGTACTAAAATCACGTCTATCTTTATCAGATTACATCACATGGATCAATTAGATGACACCCTCATCTAAATAGAACTCTAACTGATAAGATAAGATAACAGAAAGATAGAATTTATATTCGATTAGAAAATTGGTTTCCTTATCCACGAAAATCTCTACTGTCTTCAGATGTTTAGTTCCACTGTAACTATAACTCCCAGTCGTCGCCATATCATCCAAGATGTCCTCGTGATCTCTATCCGCTGATGATGTAGTGTGATCTTGCCAAAACCCACTAGTACACTAACCTGATTCAATGCTTCCCACAACAAGTCCGGCCAAGTCTTCAGTCTGTTAAATCCTTAGCTTGGGTCGAGTCAATCTCCACAAGGTCCGAGACTCTATCAAAATTCACACCAAATCTGACCCCACTCGCTCACGTTTGCCTTAATGTTTTTACATGCCTCCCTTATGCGTAAATCTAGCTCACCTTCCTCTTAAAGCCTACCGCAAAGATAACTCATAAGTTCTCCGAAACTTAAGGGTCTAACAGTTTTCATCCTTAGACACAGCATAACAACATTTGGAACAATTCCCCCTTCTTGATAAGTCTCAGTCTTATTCTTTCGAAAATGATGTACCTTTCTGACATTCACCACCTAATGGCTATGCTCCTTAACAAGCTTTGTCACAACCGATTACTCTTGATCCTTTAACTCTATCCTTAACATTGCATAACAACTTTCACTAAACCTTCTTTTTGAGCCCTCTTTGTCACACACGAACTCCCTAGCAATGTTCGACCCATCAGTTTTAGAACCGGTAGATGGACCAATTCTGGAGCCTGAACCATGAGGTCTGACATACTCATCATTGAAATTCTTAGCAGGCATCCCCAGAATCAAATTCCATCCCGACATGTGGCTCAATGGTCCCATCCTCATCATGAACCATGGGCAGGGAATGCTCTGCATCAGTTCCCACTTCAACAATGCTGGGTTCAGCATCCGCATCATAGTTCATTGCATAATGACTCATCTCGTCTTCATCAAGCGCACGACGGTCTTTACCAACCAGCAACAAAAAACTAAAATTTACGGACAACTACATAACTACACTTCCATGCTTAGTTATGGAATCGATATCGGAATGCAATCTGCATTCAATCTCAACAACGCAAATGCTAACACACCATATTCAGGTTCAAGCATAGAAAACTCCAAATTAGAAAGTGACCTCTGAGAAATTAAGAAGAATAAAAAATGAAACAAAAAATGAAATGAACAATGTTTTTTTTGTTAGGTTTCCTTTAAGAACGAGAAAAGTCTAAACACGTAGCTAAGAACCACGTGCAATCCATGTATTAAACATGAAATCATACAGAAAGATCAATTCAGCCCCATAAGCTCCAAAACACCCCCCCATTCACACAAATTCAACCCGAAAAATATGCGTATTTGTACATACATAACATATATAAATAATAAGGAAGCTATAACGCCGAATAATGGAAACTAGAGTTACCCAAGAAGAACAAATAATGGATATGACACTAAACGAATTAAAACCCACTTAACTAAAACATAAAACCCACTTCCGGGAGATAGAAATAAAGGGTTTCATCATGAACACAAGTGTACAAAAGAGGATGTAACAGAGCGCAGGAGAGTAAAGAAATGTGAAACATGTTATTCTCGTTGCTCTTGAAGAAGATAGTATCCTGCAGTGTAAAATGACCGAAAATAAAAGATAACGTAAAATAAGAGGAAGAGGGAGAAGAGGATAGAATTTGGTGTGAACTGAACTGAAGAAGAGACAGATTGCAGAAAACGTATACACCCCTTCAATTGTCTGAGGTTCTGAGCGGAGCTTTGATCAATTTTCAATTTCAAATTTTCTTTTTCATCGTTATCATTACACTCAGTCTGAAATCTCACACTGAAGCAGAATCTGAAAAAGTCAATAATACGCAGCCTTATTTTTACATAATAAAGAGGCTGTATTTAGTAAACCCACATATAAATATGATATGAAAAAAATGCAAAACACAGGAGAAAATACATTTTAATTTTTAAGCTTAATTTTAATTTAAAATTATATGACGATAGTTGTTCATTAAATTTATTTAAAAGAATAAAAACTTTCTTATTTAAAATATGAAATAATTATTTAAATATGAAAATTGGTTGGAATTTTTAAGGACTAAAATGCCCAAATCTGAATTACAATTGACGACATGCCGTATCCGGAAGCGACAACATTTCACCTTTTCGGCCCAAACCCAAACCCAATCACTATTTCATTTTCCTTTTCTATTTATTACGAACAAACCCAATCACTATCTTTAACGTTTTTAGAATTTCTCCAGAATGTAGAGGAAGTAAATTATCCTTGGTCTTCACTTCTGTCCAAAAAGAACAGAATTTCAATTAATGGAGTCTGAAGAATTGGGGCTTATCACAATTAACTTTTTATTGCTGTTTAACATTTTAATTTTTTGAAATCTTGAATTTGCAGACCGAAAAGGAGATTGGGTTTGGGTCTGATTAGAAATTCTTCGGTTGAACTCGAATTTTGGTTTGTTCAATGACTGGTTGATCCTCCTAAGTCTGAAAATCAAGTTACGCTTGGTTTGTTGAATTCAGACAGGATTCAGATTTTCAATCCTAATTCAAGAAACTCTAAAATGAAAGGAACATAAGAATAGCATGCTATGGAAATGGAACTGCTTCAATACAGAAGCAAGATGTTTGGGACATCATCTGTCTCAGATGATTAGAAACTTTCTATATTTTGCAGACTGTAAATCGTTCTACAATGGTTGATATGTTTAAAACTTATTAGCCAACACGTTCGGTGACCGATTGGATGTACAATCAAATACATTACGAGGACGCCAAAGTTCACAGGCCATTCACATTTTACTGGGAACAGGTAAGTACTTGGTATGGCGGCCTTGAGCAATAATTTTCCCAGTTTTTTTCTTCCTCAACTCAACACTGACAACTGCTATAGCCTTGCCAACGCGTAGATTCCTGGCCTCAATCTCAATTTCTTCCTGTATATACACCAACTAACTTAGTGGAATGATGAAGTTCCAATAAAATTAATAAATGCTTGATGGAGAAAGATGTCAGGCTGCAAATAATGAGAAGTTCTTCAATATGAAACTCCACATTGAAGAAGAAAACGTCTAAACTAAGGAAAAGCAGAGAGAAGTAGAGAAATAGCCCAAGCACAAGAACAGACAAACTTTGCATACTCGGTACCTATATTAATGCCTCCCCTAGATCATATTTAAGAGCATCCGTGTATAGCAGCACTCCAAACAGAAGAACATCACTCTCAACTTCAGATTTTAGGAAGAGAAACGGAATTGCCAGCAAAGTAGAATTTCAAAACTAGGAAAAGGGTATAATCAAACACAGAATGGTCCGTGTGCTTGAAGTGGAGCTATAAATTAGAATTGGCCGATTGATATCAATGGCGGATGAAATACCTGGTCGTAGAAATGAGTAGCTGAAATGTAACTGAAAATTTCAGTCTCCCATATCAGCCTTGAACTAATTATATTGTCACAAAAGCTATATATTGAATGCAATGGAGTAAGACCATAGTATGGGATTGAAAAAGAAATGTTATTGGATATCACCAAGTCACTCTCAACAACCAAACATATATTCCGATGTAATTCACATTGTCACTCTAGCTATTCCTAATTAACTGACTATTCCTAGTTAACGGACTTGCATATGAAGATGTTTAATGATTCCCATCAACACAATCTTTCAACTCATATTATCGACATTTTTAGGAGTAAAATGAACCATATTTCCATTGATACTAGTTGATTATACTGACAAGTACCTCCGCGAACTGTATGTTCTTAAACATTTCTTAAGAACAGTTTTTTTCCTTAATCTTTAGTCAATTATTACACTCATTTTCCCACCAAAACAGCCATGAAAAGGCCTAGTCACAACTTTCAGAGCTCAATATGCTTGGGTGTTGACAGTGTCAGGATAAATCAGAGAGCAGAATGTAGAATGTCATTAAGGAAAATCTTTATCTGAAAGAAATAAGATCGAAAAGAAAAATCAAGTGAAATATGCTCTTTGCCAATAAGTCTAGATTTTCATGGGGAATGACAGGATAAAATATAAACAGATCAACTTTCAACTCTGAAGATCAATATGCTTTACTCAAGAACCAAGCTAGAGTACAGCTTGACCAGTTTCTAACACGCCAATTATCAAAAAAATAGACTCATCCCGAAATGAACTGAATACACTATATCTCATAAAATTGATGAGACGTTATAAGTGGGAAAAAGTTGATAGGCTATTTTGCTTGCAAATAATAATTTGAATTATGCGATCTAACCCAAATGAAAGTTATCAACTTCGATAAAAATAGTTTGGAGGATTAAGTGTTAATTGCATAAAATTGAGTTTGTCGTCAATCAGAATCTTGATACCGAAACATTAGCAAACAAGTGACTCATGAAAAAGGCATCTAACTCAAATTAAAATTAAAATTTAAGTAACAATACGGGGCAATTGCAGAGTAGAAAGAGAGGAATAAACTTACACCAACATAAGCAGCATCCAAGTATGAAACGTTGATCTCCACAGAAACGCCAGTTTGTTGAGCACCAGCAGTGAATATTACAGCTGACCCCACCAAGTCAACAAGCGTAGCTGTAGCTCCACCGTGCAAGAAATTGCCAGCATTCTTCACGACAATCCATCGAAGGAAACCCCCAAAGAACGATCAACAAACAACACCTCATTAAAGCTACATATATTCTTTAAATGAATAAACATTCAAATAATAATAATGAGGACAATTCAAAGAATCCCAAATTCTCAATTTCAACAAAGGATCATCGTGTATGTTAATAATCCGAAAAAGTCGACTAGGTATAAGGCAAAAATTGAGAGATCATAGTATGGTCGTGTAAGCGTGAGGAGAAGAGGAAAATAAGGAATTCATTTACGAACCAGAAGACGAGGAGGGACTTTCATGGAGCAAATGAGACGGCCAGGTTCAATTAGATCAACATGAATGCCTTCCATTACAAAACGTTCAAAGAATCTGAGAGGCAAAGCTTCAATGGTGGATCCGTTCTTGTCGTCATCACTTTCTCTTCTACCTGCTCTCTCCAGATACTTCTTCAGAGTTTCAATGTCCATTCTCTCCTCCCCTTCTCTCTCTCCTTTTCTTTTGACTTCCGGTTACTGGCCGCTAAACGCCGCCATACCAATCCCTTAAAAAACGTATATTTTTTGTCTATATTTAAAATAAAAATTTTAATTTTATCCCATGTCGGGAGCCGATCATTAGTGTATATTTAGTAACTTTTCCCTAAATTTATAATATCGGTTAATACAGGATATTATTTTAAGTAATTTTTAAATTTATAAAAAAGTTTTTAATTTTTTAAAATGATAAAATAATCTTTCAATATTATACTTTATAGTTTAAACCAACCTAATCTCAAAAATTATAATAATAATAATTTATTTATTTTCCTTAATATTATTTTCACATATTTTACATAAATATAATAATCACAATCAATACAAAAAGATTATTTTATTATTATAAAAATATAAAATTAAAAACAATATAAAGTATTTAAAATATTGTTATTTTATTATATAATAAATAATAATTATATCATTAAAATATATTTTTATGTTAATATGTAATTGTTATTAATAATAAATTATTGTTATACTTATATTTGAGGCATTTTAATTTTAATTTTAACATTTTTTAATTCTTCTTTGCATAAAAAAATATAGCTATTGTTTACTATATGAATTTAAATATTATATTATCAATAATAAAAAAGAGATGACGGCGGTGAACAAGAGAGAGTGGGAGTATTAGAGAAAAATAAAGAAAGGAAGAAGAAGGCAGCAGAGTCGTCAGGCTTGGGGAGGAGTATTTTTAAAAAAATTCATTTTTAAATACGGTATTTTAAATACGGACAACACTGGTTGATATTAGGTGAAACAAGCTGATACAATATTTAAACCCGGTATTAAAATATCCCATTTTATACTATTTTGATACGGTACAAAATTTATTACAGTGATTATAATACAATAACTTTACAAAATGACCGAATTATAAACAAAACCGTATTTCAGTTATTTTTTATAATATTAGAGAAAAAGAAAAAAAAATGGAGTCCACTCAGATTAATATTCTTAATAAAACATATAAACCTATTATATATTAACATACATTATATTATTAAAAATATTTAAATAATTGATAAATTTGTCTAATCATTTTAATAAAATTTATTATTAAAATCGAGTTATAATAGACAATATCATGTGTTTAACACTTAATCATATAACAAAATAATTCAACAAAAAGTGATTTTAAACCATAAGAATATTTTTTGAATTGAATAAAACGAAGAGAGATCAAATTCTTTTATAATTTTAATTGGATCAAATCTCAAAATAGTTTAAAGATTGGACCAACTAATCCGATCTGGCTTTTTACAATGTATTAAATGACGAACTTGCCTACCATAAACATTTCATAAGGAATGAATAACCTCAAGTTTTCCTTCAAGCAAATCGGATAAGCACTTCCTTTCCAAACATATAAATTAACATCAACAGACAAGATTATTCCGAATGTTGACAACCTAAACTTACTTGACAGCCAAAACAGAACAACAACTGGGATCTGAGGTTTCTTTTCTCGTCTGTTTAATTTCACCTAGGCAAAAGGCTCTCGTGCTTCTAACGCAATCAAACAAAATCCCAGAAAGTCATAGAGAGTGGCCTTCAATGCTTAGCAGCACCTGGAATTCCTATCCCAATTCAGAACTTGTCAATCTTTCAGATTTTAAGTCGTATCTTCTGTTAACAACAATGAAAGAAAGATCAGGATTTTCAACCATAATTCTTCTAAACCAAACATGTTTCAGTAGGAATCAAACATTCTGAATGTGATGATTGCAACTTGCAAAAGTGAGCATCTATAATGGACTTGCAAAGGAAAAGATAACCAAGAAGAAAAACAGAAGTAAGAGCAAGTTGTTTAAACTAATCTCATATGCACCACACGGAAAAGAATCAACCCATAAAATAGAAGCACAAAACACCAACCTAGGCGTAACTATATGCCTTTTTTTCATCTAATATACAATATATGGAAAATTTTTAATCCGTTAAACAGAAGAAGCACAAAGTACAAGACCTAACTGCATCTGCCAGATGATATGGCTGCAAAGGACTCTTTCTTACATGTGTATCCAGTCTTTCCACAATTTTGAATTGTTAGGATATATTAACATGAAATCTAAATTAGTTAACATTAACCAGCATAAAAAAGATGTATGGCAAAATATCATGTCATTGCCAGCGGCAATGGCTCCCAAAAGAATTATGACAGAGAAGGATGAGAAGCTACGTCAAACTTGAATCTTTTGTGCACAGGCTACAAAGCACTGGTGAAGGAAGAATGTTGTGCTAGTTCCAGATCATAATGAACATTCAATTCACAATAACTCCCTTTGAAAGATTAAAACTGAATCCATAGGCTATTATATAATTTAAAGAAAGCTGGTCATTGGCAATTTCTACAAAAGATTCCAACATCTAGAATGGGATTCAGACCTTAAGAAGTCGAAGAAGATGGTATTTCAGTTTTGCTCTCTGCAGATGGAGGTATGTATATCTGTGCTTTCTTCAAAATTTCAGCAACAACCCAACGCTTCCGTTTGCTCAAAGGCCTAGAAGGATCCAATCTTACCTGAAATCACAAAATTTTATAAAGTGAAATCCTTACACCAGAAAGCCGCGGTTCAAGTATTTCCTCACATATTAACTTGGGTCAATGCCTTAAAGACTAGATTACGAGGTGAGGCAGGTGAAATAGGGAGAAAAGCAACAATCTGTAAAGAGAAAACAATAAATTGTTGAATTGAATAAACATACAAGGTCACCAATATGGCAAGAGTTGTGTTCATCGTGAGCCATGAACTTGGAAGTACGCTTGATGTAGCGGTTGTAGACGTTATGATGAAACATTCTGTCAACTGCCACAACCACAGACTTCTGCATCTTGTTTGACACCACCATTCCCACCACTTTGCTTATCTTCCCCATTGAAAGCACCCCTTTTCTTTAATCACTTACACCTATAAAAAAGCACTCTACCATTGTTTCTACTAATAATAATATCAAAAGTCCTATATGAAACAACTAACTACGTTCAAAAAACATAGAGCAGTTTTGCACAATGCGCGAATACCATATTGGAGCTCGTATTGATTTTTGGCATTGGTACATTACAGTATTGGTATTAGTCAACTAAATACCATTTCAAGTAATTTTCTTAAATTATAAAATACTCTTCTAATTTTATACAATTAAAATTTAGTTTTCTATTATAAAATTTAGACTTTATATATTTTGTGCACATTTCATCTAAAGAAAGCACTCTACACTAAGAAAGAACTTTGTTTATCTTCCCCATTGAAAGCACCCCTTTTCTTTGATTGTTTAAGAAAGCACTCTACCCTTTGATTGTTTTTACTAATAATAATATCAAAAGTCCTACATACAACAACAAACAGAGAGTTCAAAAACATAGAGCAGTTTTGCACAATGTGCGAATACCATATCGGAGCTTGTACTGATTTTGGTATTGATACATTACAGTATCGGCATTGGTATTGGTATCGGTATCAGTCAACTAACCATGCGGGTCCTTTTCTTTGATCACTTACACGTATAAGGAAGCACTCTACCCTATGATTGTTTCTACTAATAACAATATCAAATGTCCTATGTACGACAACTGAGAATTCAAAAAACATAGAGCAGTTTTGCACAAAGTGCGAATACCATATTGGAGCTTGTACTGATTTTGGTATTGGTACATTACAGTATAGGTGTCAGTCAATTAACCATCTTTCCCGCACTGAGGAACAGCAGAAAAATTCCAGTTCTTATACAAGTTCAGACATCAAAAAAGAAGCATGAAAGCACGAATGAGATCAAAGAAACAGAACCCAAATGCATTTAACCAATCCAAGTTAAGATATAAAAAAAGAAGCAAGGAGGCACGTACCAATACAACCACACACAGAGCAAGCAAATACCCAAAGAACCAAAGAGAGATTAGGACTGATGGTCGGTGACAGTGGCGGTGACGGCGTGAGGAAGACCTGAAATTAGGGAATTGGAAAATTTGAGGGGTATCTATTGGCTTTTCACGATAAGTCATTGACACTTAAACAACAAGAATTATTGACATATGAAAAACATTAACAATTGTCATAATAGTTTAAAATAATAGCATCATTATTTGAGTGAGAGTCTTTTTTTTATTAATACAAACCACAGATTTTTCAAATTGTTTTTGGAACAAAACATGCACATTCATTTACAACAAGCATGATTCCTACTGTTTTATCATATCACATTTGAGATCACGTATAAAGAAAGGGAAATAGAACACTGTATAATTGATGCTCTTTACACACTTCATAATATGGATCTTTATACACTGATGTTCTCTATCAAACTTAGCTATTAGAGGAAGGTAAATTTCTGCTAAAGTAATGATAGCTCAATATAAGACCTCAAACCTAAATTATACTAGGACAATCTGAATACAAGTCCGTATAATGGAAGGATAACATCATTAACAAGAAAGGAAGAGCAGTACTGGTAATGAAGCAGTTCAGGTGAGTATGGAGGGAAAACAGATGGGTGTAACAAAAATACAAATGAGAACAAGATAGGTCATAAAGTTGAACAATATATATTGGAAACACATGGATGTCACAATCAGATCCAACAGCAACCACAAAAACAAATTCCTAATACAAAGGGAAAAATAGCAAATTATAAAAGTGAGCAAGGAGGGACTACAAACATAGGAGGAACGATTTCAGAGCATAACAAGTCACATTTTTGCAAGAGATTTGTGCAAAGTTTTCCTCTCCCACAGTAGCTATTGGATGTGTGTTACTCTATATTGGTTCCCCTTGCTTTAAATTGTTGTGTAACAGATTTGGGCTGCAGTGAACAATATAAAATGAAAGTTGTTATTCTCTATCCCTATAATCTTTTCTATCTGATTTGTTGTGAGGATTTCCTTGTGTTATTCTTCTTCCTTCCTTCCTAATTCTTCTTCTTAATCAAGTGTCACTGATTTCCTACGTGATAACAAGGTATCAGATCAACGAAGCTGCATGAGGGATGGCTGAAATGGGTAGAGTGGAGAATGCGTTAACCTAAATTTCTATTCTACCGTTTGATGGAGAATGTCGTAACCAATAGCTGTACTAGTGTAAGCAAATATTCATTTTTGGCTTACCCCTTCATCGACATTCATCAACATTTTTGGCTTACCCCTTCATCGACATTCATCAACAACACACAGAACTCCATAACCAAAAATCCAAGCCATTGCAAACCCATTACCCATACCTTATAAAAACAAAATCGATGGCCTGAAAGAGTCTTACCGAGAAGAGAGGAGAGATCGTCGGACGCTGGGTTGGTTGAAGGGAGACTGCGCGTTTCTGGAGACGACTATCTGGAGGTAGACAAAGTGAAAAATAAGCAGCAGAGATGACGCAGAGAAACGAAAAAAATGAAAGCAGCAGTGTCATACCTTTCACTGGGCCGACGACGCACAGAGGGAAGACGGAGACTGAGAACAGGGAGAAGAACGTCTTTATCGTTCTTGTCCTACGGACGAGGCTTCTCCGTTCACTGTCTCCACCTATGAGGACAGTAACCAAATACTGTGTTAGGGTTTAGTTGTGACGGTTGTTTTTTAGTTTTTGGTTTTTCCAATTTTTAAAAATTATGAAAATCATGGTTTTTATTTTTTTATTTTTATTTTTTACCAGTTAATATATATTATTTAATATATTATTTTTAATAAAAATTATGAATAATTTTTCTTAATATTATATAATTAAATCATTAATTAAAATTATGAATAATTTAATTTTACTTAATAATTTTATTTAATTTGTAATTAAATTAATAAATTTAATTTAACAACTATTTATATATAATTAAATAAAATTATATAAATTTAGAATAAAATTTA
>JAOTIZ010000202.1:5536132-5559864 GCA_027123425.1 Erythroxylum panamense | reverse complement strand
TCAGTGCAAGCTCTCAATCAATACCGGAAAATCATGAATGCATGTACCTATGAATGAATGCATATGCAGTAAGCCTGTTCCTCTATAAATAGAGGCCAGTAACATGCTCAGTCAATGGATACAGTGCAATCCTATCAGTCTGTCCCAAATTACCATAATACCCTTGATAGCAGTAACGGGATGTTACACTATTAGATATAATGTTTTTTAAAATTCAACTATTTCTCTTAACTTGTAAAATCTGAGCAATTTCCCTTTTATGGAGATAAACTAGATGTGTATATATGTAACTTTTTTGTTTTATACTTTGTCAAATTTGCAATTCTTAGCCCCAAAATAATTAGAGCAAGACAACTCAGTCGTTCACATCCAAAATGGAACAACAAAACTTATTAACCTATATCTCACAAACTAAACTATTTTTTCTCAAATCCTTTTATATCCAATTAGAACATATATAAATAGCCATGAAAGATCAGTCTTCTCTTCAATTTTTTTAAAATATCAAATAAAAGTTTGTTTAAAGAAGGATTTAGGAAGGGATTTAATCCCAACCTTTCTCTTTTTTTTTCCTTTACTCTATCTTCCTCTTCTCCTCGAGGAGTATCATCCCCTTTATCCCAACTCCCTCTTCTACTATGTCTTCCTCTTCTACTTTGTGCCCCACATGCGTCAGTCATGCATCAAATGTTTAGTGCTTGCATGCACCAGCTGTCTAGTAAGCGTGTGACAGATGTTGCTCGCATCTCATACTTCACCCGGTTACATCTTCATGCCGCATTCTTCCTGATGCTGGAAAAAGGATTTTTTTTTGTGACTTTTCTCATGATTTTCACCAAAAAATCACCGAAGTCTGTTTTCCATGCAATACTTGTTCAAAATCAATTCATCTAACAAATATGTAGTTTATATAAGAAAAAAACAAAATAATTTTTTTGATTCCTTTATAGAGAAACTTAAAAATCTCCATTCAAATTCATACAATCATGGAACTGCTCCAGTACCACATGTTAAACATAACATGACCTTAATTATTAGTCCATGATCAACCATAAACTTATATAAATGGAGTAATGCAAAAAATTACACTTATATAAATAGAGAAATGCAACAAATTATCTGTTTTGTTATCCATGTCTAGATGAACAAGCTACTTAACGTATGAACAACCTACTGAAATTTTCGATCAACCTTTACAAATGTTGTATAACTTTAGACCGTTAGCATCTTTTTGTACCTTTGTTAATGTGTGAACCTCTTGAAGGGTCAGAGAATTATATATCTACAAATTTATTTAAGCAAATAGCAAAAGACCTTAATACGAACTTATAGTAACCTTATTAAGTCTCCTCATCATAGGTCTAATAAATAACTGACTTACACTGATTAAAGCTTATTTTCTTCATTAGACCTTAGCTTATTTAAGTACATTATTTATTTAACTTCTTTATTGTTAGGATATTTGTGCTATACTGTTGCTTTAAACCTTTAAAGACTGATAAAGAATGTTATATTTGTAGGTTATATAAATTGCAGAAATATTAAAGAACACCATAATTACTTGGTTCGATAGCTTCAATGCTATCTACATCTAAGGTTCCCACTATTGTGGTGTCAACTATTATGGTGTCAACTATTATGAAGAAAAATGAGCAAGTTACAAGAGGATGAATATTCTTCCAGAACACTTGCAAAGAGTCTTACACTCTCCTTAGTACTCACAGGTCAGTACTCTAGCAACTCTCAAGCCTTACTATTAATTCTTACACTCTCAGATGATTGAATACAATATGGATAATGAAGTCTCTATATTTTTTCTCTTGTATCTGCTCTAATTCCTGTAATATGTTCTTTTATAGGTGTTAAAGGAATAGTCTCTTGGATGATCCTGCATGAATTAGATAGGTGACATGCGCCTCTCACGTGAGTTACTAAAACTTCTGCTCCTTGTCTGCGTATTATCTTATTTGAAGCTATATTGAGGCTTTTAACTTTTATTAAAAACAATTGTGTATTGAATTCAGATGCTTCTGACTTACTCTTCTAAAGTGTGTGTGTCTTAAACTTAGTCATTCAGTTTATGTCTGATCAGAACTTTTGAGAGCTTCTCTCTCTTTCTTCTTCGACATCTTCAAACACCTCTTCTCACACACCTTCTGTTCTTCAATTTTTTTTGCTGTTGTTTGATGTTTCTGAGTGTTGGTTGGTGGAGTAAATGTGATTCCCATCATGTTATTCCCTCATACTCCATCAATCTTCACTCTGAACAAAAATCCGAGAGTGATTTTGAAATTCAAACCTTAGTTTTCTCCACACTTGTGAGATCAGATGGAATGGCCTTCGGTGTCATGGGGCTTCACTAATCTGTAAGTAATCCCTACAGAAAGTGAATTTTTTTTTAGTTAATACCTTAGTTCCGAAGTCTGATGGATTTCTTTCTCCTGTAATTTTCTCCAGGTTGAAGATCCCCTTTGCGATTTGGTCTCTGACAAAGTGTATTCGCACATCTATATGCTTGGATCTCTCATAGAGCTCAGGATCTCTACTCAAGTAAAAATCTCTCTGACTATCCATATGAATGATTGGTTTAGCGATATCAATGTTGATTTCCTTTAATATGCATGATAGCCATGTTAGCTCTTTTACACCTTCAGTGATTGCATAATACTTTGCTTCTGTGGTTGATAAACTCATTACTGATTGCTATTGTGATTTCCAATTGATTGTGTTTTCTAATAATGTGAAAATGTATGCTGAAATTGACTTTCTTGAGTCCTTATCTGCTGCATAATCTGCATCCACATAACCACATAAAGAAAAGTAATTGCTTTTAGTTAGTTCAGCTTTAGAAAAACATAGTCCGTAGTTAATGGTTCTAGATAAGTATTTGAGAACCCCCTTGAGCCCTTGCCAGTGTTCTAAACCTGGATTGGCCATGAATTTGCTTAGGATACTGATGGCATAAGCTAGGTCAGGCCTTGTGCATAGTATAAGGTACATTATACTTCCAACACCTACATCATAGCGATAGTGAGCCATTGCTCTCTATTCATCCTCAGTCTTAGGACTCTTGTCAGGTACCATCTGTAGGTGAGATCCTAAGGGAACAAAACTAGGTTTAGCTTATTCCATGTTGAATTGAGCTAAGAACTTTCTTATAATTTCTTTGAATAAGCCAAAGCTTTCCTTCCCTCCTCTTTCTGAATATTTGCATTCCTAGAAGCTTCTGAGCTTCTCCTAAATCTTTCATTTCAAAATGAATGCATAGTTCAGACTTTAGTTCTTGAATTCTATTCAGATCCTTTCCTATTATTATTAGGTCATCTACATAGACCAACATGAAGCCTACTATAGTCATTCCTAGATCCTTAAAGCATAGGCAGTAATCATATGAACTTCTATTGAAGTTCATACTAGCAGCAACCTCATGGAACTTCTTGTTCCATTGCCTAGGTGCTTGCTTAAGCCCATATAGGGATTTCTATAATAGACAGACATGATCTAGCTTATTCTTGTCCTAAAAAAAACTAGTTGCTTCGTGTAGATTGTCTCCTCAAGCTTTCCATATAGGAAAGCTGTCTTGACATCCATTTGATAGATTTCCCAGTCATATAGAGTAGTTAGAACTAGAATAAGCCTAATGGTTTTGAATTTGAGTACTGGAAAGAAGATCTCCTTGTAGTCAATTCCTTCCTTCTGTCTAAACCCTTTAGCTACAAGCCTAGCCTTATAAATCTTAGGTTCTGCTTCTGCCACTCCTTCTTTTAGTTTGAACAACCTTTTGTTCTCAATTAGTTTAGCTTTAGGAGGTCTAGGGACTAAAGTCCAAGTTATGTTCTTCATTAGAGAAGACTCACAAGCTATCTTCCACTGTTTTACATCCTCACTTCTCATGGCTTCTTCAGAGGTTTCAAGAGCCTTGTATTCTACAGTTTTAGCCATAAGGCATGCAAATTCAACCAAGTTTGAGTCAGTGTACCTCCTATTAGGGATTCTTTGTCTTGGTTGTCTGTCCCTTGTGAGTTGATAGTCTTGTAGATTTCCTTATGGATCATCTGTAGTTGTGTGTGGGGTTTCTTCTTCACCCGCACCTTCAGTCTCTCCTGTCCTTTGTTCGTGATGTGTAGAGCCTTGTATAGGCTCCACATCAAGGGGTTGAGTAATGCCACCTTCATCAGTTTTTGGTGGCACATAGAAAGGGACTCATTGGTTCAGTGATCCTAATTGCTCCCAAATTTTCCTTTGGATATCTGAATTTGAGGAACTCTTATTCATCAAAGGGAATTCGTCTTCCTTGAAGATTACATCTCTGCTTATGATAGTTTTGTAGCCTCCCTTTTGGAGTAGTAAGATCTTATATCCTTTAACTCCCTCTGAATAGCCTATGAAAACTCCCTCTAGATAGCCTAGGAAAACTCCATCGATTGCTCTAGGTTCCAATTTTTCTTCTTTCTGATATGCATAAGCTGCACATCCAAAAGTCCTAAGGTGAGTAAGGTTAGGTTTCTTACAATTCCAAACTTCTTGTGGAGTCTTGTTGCAAATTCAACCAAGTTTTAGTCAGTGTACCTCCTATTAGGGATTCTTTGTCTTAGTTGTCTGTCCCTTGTGAGTTTATAGTCTTGTAGATTTCCTTATGGATCAACTGTAGTTGTGTTTGGGGTTTCTTCTTCACCCACACCTTCAGTCTCTCCTATCATTTGTTCATGATGTGTAGAGCCTTGTATAGGCTCCACATCAAGGGGCTGAGTAATGCCACCTTCATTAGTTTCTGGTGGCACATAGAAAGGGATTGATTGGTTCAATGATCCTAATTGCTCCTGAATTTCTCTTTGGAAATCTGAATTTGAGGAACTCTTGTTCATCAAAGGGAATTCATCTTCCTTGAAGATTACATCTCTGCTTATGATAGTTTTGTAGCCTCCCTTTTGGAGTAGTAAGATCTTGTATTCTTTAACCCCCTCTGGATAGCCTACAAAAACTCCCTTGATTGCTCTAGGTTCTAATTTTTCATCTTTCTGATGTGCATGAGCTGCACATTTGAAAGTCCTAAGGTGAGTAAGGGTAGATTTCTTACTATTCCAAACCTCTTGTAGAGTCTTGTAATCATTAGCAGGGGCGGGGAGCCTATTAACTAGATAGGCTGAAATCCTAATGACTTCTCCCTATAGAGAATGTGAGCAACTCGAAGAGAGAATCATACACCTGGTCTTTTCTAGGAAAGTCTTATTGAGTCTCTCAGCTACACCATTCTGCTGAGGTGTAGCTCTCATTGTTTTGTGCCTTAGGATGCCTTTCCTGCTACAATACTCCTCAAACTCTTTATTACAATATTCTAATCCATTGTCAGTCCTTAGGCACCTTAACTTCTTCCCAGTCTGATTTTCCATAAATGTATGCCATCTTATAAAATTTCCAGTGCTTCATCTTTCCTCTTCGTTGGATAAACCCAACATTTTCTGGATTTGTCATCAATAATAGTCATGAAGTATATATTCCCTCCTCCTGTAGGTACTTGAGCTGGCCCCCAGAGATCACTATTATCATATTCCATGGTCTCTGTGATCCTCTATGCTCCCTTTTGAAAATTGGATCTATGATGCTTTCCAAGCACACATGATTCACAGAATTCCAGCTTCTGTAGGTTTTGTGCAGGGATTAATCCTTATTTAGAGAGGTGGAACAAGCTTTTGTTCCTTGCATGACTTAACCTTGCATGCCATTGCTTGGTTGGTTCATCATTTCCCTTCTCATTAACTTGATTAACTTCAGTTGAGCCTATAACATAGTACAACCTGCCCCTTTCAATTCCTCTAATAATGAGTCTACCATCCTTTAGGATTTCTCTGAGTCCATTTTTTTTATTTGATCTGAAACCTTTGCTTATCAAACAAGCTTTCAGAAATCAGATTTCTCTTTATTCCAGGCATAAATTTGACATTACTGAGGATCATTCTTTTTCCATCAAACATATTGATAGAGACACTTCCAATCCCCTCTATCCTTTGCTGCCCAGAATTTGCTATTTTGACCTTGATAGTGACTGATTCAAATGTAGTGAACCAATCTCTATATGGTGTCATATGCATTGTACAACCTGAGTTAAAAATTCATTCTCTACTCAGGATTTCACTGTCCTCAATGACAACCAGAATTTTATCACCACTTGAATCTTTTGGTTTTTCTACATTTCCTACATCTCCACTTTCTACAACCTTATCTCTTTTCTTCTTTCTGCAGTCCCTTACAAAGTGTCCCTCCTTATCACAGTAAAAGCACTTCTTTCCTTTTCCTTTTTTCTTCTTTTCATCATCTTCCTTAGTGTGCTTATCCTTTCCACTTCCCTTCTGCCACTTTTCTTTCTTGCTATTTTTCTTATAAGGTTTCTTTTCATAATTGTTTTTTACAAACATTACTTTTGCCTCTTTCTTAAATGGATTAGCATCCACTATTTCTTCCATTAATGATTTTAATACCCTCTTTACAGTGAGGGATTATCCACTAGCATACTTAATTACCTTCTTGAATGCATTGAATTCAGAAGGTAAAGCCTTTAGAATTACTACAGCTTGATGCTCCTCATATATCTTTTCATCTGTAGCTTTTAAGTCTTGTACTAACTTAAGCAAATAGTCTAAATTGTCATCTAAAGAGATAGAGGTATTCATCTTGTAGTTAGCAAGATTGTAGAGAAGTGTCATATTGTTAGGAAGACACCTCTTTGCATAAATTTCATCAAGTTTGATCCAAAGCTTATGTGCAGTGTTACAAATATGTACTTTTCTTATCACTGTTGATGATAAGTGAAGCATTAACTTACAATGTGTTAGTCTTTGCATTTTAAGTCTCTTTACTGGATCAGTTTTAAGATCATACTGATCTTCAATACCCCATAACAATTGTAGAACTAAAGAAGAGCTTGCATCTGGAGTTTCTAAATGGTGAACTCTTTTTTTCTAGTAAATACATCTATTTCTTTTCCTACCATTGTGACTGGAGTTTAAAGAAATAAAAGACTTTTTTACTTATAGACAATTCTTGATTATCTTTGTGCTTCCATTAGTCAAGAAAATGCCCAGGAGTTTTCCAAATGTTCTGATACCACTTCTGTTAGGATAGATGTGTTGCACTGCTTTTCTTTTTAGCAAAGACTAATAAAGAAGTTAACTTTGCAGATAATATGAAATGTAGAAAAGTAAAGAACTCAAGATTTTTTTACCTGGTTCGATAGCTTTCAATGCTATCTACATCCAAGGTTCCCACAGATGTGGTTTCTACTAGTATGAAGAAGATGATGAGAACTTGTACAGAGATTGAGTATTTTAGAAACACTTGCCAAGAGTCTTCAAAACTCTCCTAGTACCCACAGGTAAGTACCCTAGCACTCTATGATATTTTTCTCACTCAATTCTTACACTCACAGATAATTGAATACAATGAAATGTGAAAATACAATGTCTGTATCTTTTGCCTCTGATGCTTGTATCCTCTTCCTTTTATATTTGTTTCATGCATGTAGCATCTTTCGGATGAGACTTGACTGTATCAGACTAGGCTCATATGCCTCCCATGGGAGTTACTAATTCTCTTGCTTCTGGTCTGCGTATTATATTGTCTGAAGCTGCGTTTTGTAATTGAAGCTTATGATGTACTAATACGATAGTGTATTGATCTTATGCTTCAGACTTGTGTTTTTGACTTGAGTGTGTCACGTGAATGTGTCTTAAGCCTTTGTCTCATTTTTTATCTGACAGATAAGAACCTTCGAGAGCTTCTCTTTCTTTTTGTCTTCGATGTCTTTAGACATTTCTTCTTCGATTCTTCTTGTTTCTCTTGTGTTTGTTGTTTATAAGTGTTGATTGCTGGAGTAATCGTGATTTCCATCATATTAAAAAATAAAAGTCATGCCCATCAAAATAGGAAAACCAGTCGATCCACTCTCAATCATTGGTTTTCTTTTATCTTTTTTATTAAGCAACAACTAAAGTAAAAAAGAACGAATGATTCAAATCAACCGCGTGCTCATTTCCAATAGAGGAAAGCATTCTTCATATGTACACTTCAAACCATAAAAATTTGCATTGAGAACAAAGTACAGTTGAAAATGTGAAGATGTGAGATCATTCTTAGGCAAGTATATAAGTGAGAATGGAAAATGGGAAAGTGGAGAGGGGGATTACAGATCATTCCTAGGCAAGTATAAAAGGGATCATTCTTAGACGTATCAAACTATTAGAATTTTGCTGAGGAGATCTGTACAGATTGAGCATGTGCCTGATAATGTAATCTGATGCTGCAATTACGATTAGGAACTAGAAACAATGAGAATATATGCAATGTGAAATTGATAGTTATCGATCATATTTTTCATGTAAGACTATTTTATTGAGCAAGAAAAATTGTCAATTAGTTAAATTAGATGAACTTGAGAACTTCTCCTAAAACTAAACCTCGAGTCTAGTTAGTGCCATCTTTAGTCAAAGTTATGAGAAGCCAACATATCTCCTCTAATATGTCTGTAAATCTATGGGGAAAGGAAATAACATAACTAAAATCACACCAGGTAGAATACAACAAATGGATCTTGTAGGGGCTCGTCATATTATAACTCACTCATATTCTTATCAATGAAGGTTCCATCAGCAAAAATTACTTAATTAATAGCGCATCCAACACCTTATATTAGTTTGATAATTTTTAATGTTGTCTTTGATTGTCTAGTGATTATTTTTTATCCATCTTTAGCATTTATTTCTTTGTGGAAATTATTGTAATTGATGTTATATATGCCTAAGTCAAGAATTGGTATTCACTAACATGAAATTTCTTGTCTAGTATAACTTTTTTTTTCACTTTTTATGGTTCACTTATATGTAATGAAAGTTTTGAACATTAAGAACAATTCTAATGATTGTATGGAAATAAATGAAAAGGAGGGATATGGAATGATACCACAAAGATGCATTTAATCTCATTGATTATTGAATAATTGAAGAAAGAAAATCAAACAACTACTACATTTTCCAAATCTGGTTAGAAGAGTATTAAGGTAGGTCTTCAAACAAAATTTAATAAAGAGTATATTGATGTTCACTTGAAGAATAAGTACATTAAGGACCACAATAAAAATTTTAGAAACTTACTCAAATAAATAGGAATCGGTTTCGGTAAAGTTAATGCTACAGATGAATGTTGGGAATTATATTTAAGGTAAATTATGTATTTATTTATTAATATATCATATTATATAATATTTTCTTTCGTTTTTCATTTTCATCATTATAGGTACATAAAATGACTTATAGATTCAATAAAAAAGATGTAAGGAGTTTTCACATTTGTGTCATATTTTTGGAGATCCTACTATAATTAGTTCTCGTGCACATCTATCAACTAAATCTCCATCAAATAATTTAGAAGAGGAATATATAATTTATATTGATGAAAATTGCTCACATATGAAAAAGGAGATTAAGTTGCAAGTTCTCTTTCTTAAAAAAAGGAAATATACTAAGAGTTAGAAGGTAGAGAAGACACACTCAAAACACTTTAAAAGATATCTTGATTATAATTTGTGAACAATCAAAAAGAAAAATGATGTATTTAAGAAAAATGGGTCGTAACATCATCTACTATAAAGGATGGATACGGAGCTTCATCAAATAATCAATAAACTAATATAATTATGGAATATTTGAATTCTTTAGATGAATTGGGTGTTGAGGGTATGCAATGGGGAAAAACAATGAAGGTTTTATATGATTATTGACTTTATAGGGAGATTTTTACGAAGATGACAGGTACACAAGAAAGCTGAATTAGATTATGTTTCTTTATTTTTTTTTTCATGTTATTGCATATCAAAGTCTTATCGGTTTTGACACCTTTGTATTAAGAATTATTCCATGGTTTGAACATTTTAATTCCATGTTTTGTATGAATATTTGATATGAACCTTTTGATTGAATGTTAATTATTTGATGTTGATATTCTAGATACATGATATCCGTATTGACTTTCAAATCAGATTTTGATAATGAACTGATAAAGGTAATTATTATTTCTCTAGCTAAAAAAGAGAATAAATATTTTCATTTATAAAAACAATCATATATAAATTTTGTTCTAATAGGTTAATAATTAAATATTAGAACTTTTGAATAGGAATTCTACAAGGAATTATTAGAACTCAAGAATAAACAAGACAATTTTTTTGAGCTTATATAATGAGTTGAAAAGTTTAGGAGGCTTAAAACAACAAGCCAATTGATTGTAAATGAACAAGTAGTAATTTTTTTTAATAATTATAGCATATAGTGAGACAATTAGAGTAATTGCAAAATACTTTCAACATTTGACTTGAACAATTTCGGAGTACTTTTGCAAAGCCTTATATAAAGTTAATTGTCTTGCCAAAAAAAAAGGTCACCAATATACCATCCTTTACCAATACACCTTTGAGATTTAACATAATTTAAAATTCTTTCTATATTTTCATATACATTAATATATTTAATTACTTTTTTATTAATATATTAATAGTGTAGTTTTATTTTTTAAGGTTGTATAGGAATAATAGATGGTACACATATTGATGCACATATACCAACTAATGAACAAATATCAAGTAGGGGTAAAAGAACTTATCTAATATAAAATATTATATGTTGTTGCTTATACTGATGAACAAATATCAAGTAGGGGTAAAAGAACTTATCTAATATAAAATATTATATGTTGTTGCTTATTCGATATGTATTTCGCATATGTAATGACTGGATGAGAAGGTATTGCAAATGACTCTTGAGTTTTTTTAGAAGCAGTAATAAATCCAATGAGCCGATTTCTTATACATTCATAAGGTATTACATTATTTTAAATAAACACAATAAATATGATTAATTTTTACTAATTTTTGTTAATATTATGTTCTTTTTATTATTACGTAAGTTCTATTTAGTTCATCCGAGTCACAATGACATGCTTGAACTTCTTTCATCGTATCGAGATTATATATTTATTTAGAAGATTATAAAGGAAGATGAAGACCTTGAGATTCATAAGAATTGTTTAACTACAAGTATTCTTTGTTAAGAAATATTATTGAAAGATATTTTGAAGTTTTAAAAGAAAGATTCCTTATACTTTCAAAAATGTTGAGCGATAAAATAAAAAAGAAAAATAAAGCATTATTGCTTATTGCGTTATACATAATCATTAGCATATATAGACAAAGCGACAAATTATTTTATAATTATATTAAAAATAAACGATAAATTAAGAAAAGTGAAAATGAAGATATAAGTTCTCAATTAGAGTATAATATCACTTCAACACAACTTTAAATACATTTTAGATGCAATATCAAATTGCTAGATAAATGTGAAATGATTATGTTAGTGTTAATTGGTTTATCTTTTTTTTAATGATACTACTATTATTTTTTGAAGCATTATAATATTGATGAATATCTTTTATTGATTAAAATAACTTAATGTAATTTTGTAGTTTATAGTATTTTATTATATACAATTGACATGCAAATTTCTTTATTATATAAATATTCACGCTTGTAACTTCTAACCTTAAAGAAAATTAATTAATTTAAGAACACAATTTGATATATTAAAAATAATTAAATTAATTTTTTATTTTTATATCTAATAACGTTATTAAATAATAAAAACAAAATGATAAACTAATATATATTTTTATTTTTTATTATAAACGTCAACCAACCAAACGTAGTTTAGTTTTAAATTTCATATTTCTGGTTTTTTGTTAAAGAATAAAAATATCAAGAAATACACCTAAGCCACCAAGTAAAACACAGACAGAGATTGCATAATTAAACTAACTTAATTCTGACAAAACTACGTCATTTTAATTTTGACTTGAATTCGACTCAACTTTTAAATGGGTAAAAATAAGAACTAGGCCTTATTATAGTTGAGACCCGCCTAAGACACCTCGTACTTGTTTACTTGAAGATACAGTCTCAAGAAGAATCTACACTAACATACATAACCGGTACGGTAGACAACTACCAACAGAAGACCAACCCCAAATAATCAGAACTACCACTGGTGTTAGATTAATTAGTTCTGCTGAATGCATTTTGCAGCTAAAGAATTAAGTGTTAAACTTCAAGATTAGTCATCTGAGATTTCATCACCGTGTACACCATTACTCGTATCTCGATTAACAACAGATTTGCTTTTTGTTTTTGACATTTTAACCGAAGATTTTAATGGTTTCAGTGGTTTCTTCACTTTCTCTGCTTGCAACTCCAACCCCTTCTGCAACTCCAACCCTTTTTCTGATGGTTTCCGTTTTCTCTTCAAGCGTGTGCCCCCGGTGTCATCTGTAGGCACATCCACGGCGAGATCAGAGTCAGTGATACCCTTTAAAAATATAACTAGCAGACAAGGAAAGCTACTTTAAAGTATGAACAGAGACATGTGCAGTTATGCAAAAGGCTAACTGGTAATTCACTAACTCAGAAAAGAAGCATCTCTGGTCAAAGTTTGATTCAATGTGATCAGGGATCAATTTAACGCAATTTGATTGGTTCTATAATCTATCTACTTACTCCTGTTTAATATGATTAATTCTCGCCTTTTCTTCTTAATTTCTCTCTAATTTGGTTTTGCACATTAGCTTACAGATTATTTTGATATTTTCATGAAGATACTAACGATCAACTGATGCAATGATGGTAGGGTCATATCGGGATTGACTTTGGCAGTGAGACTTGGAGGAGATACTGGATATGTTTTGAGCTTTTGATAACAAGAATTTGCAGATTGACCATTTTAAACAAGAAACAAAGTCACTTCAAGCCTCTAAAAAAAAGAATGCATTACATACCTTCAAGTGGACTCAATTCGTGGTTTGTTGCTTGTCCATTTTGTGCACCCTCTTCTGACAGAGGTGATCCAGAATGATTAGAGTCCATCAACTTCGAGAAACTTCCCCCATACTTCTCTTGCTGGTCAGGAGCATCAGGAGAAGGAATGGCAGGCAAGAAACCCAGCTCTTCCTGTGACATATCTGACTCACTGAAAGCATTTTCCTCAATGGTAAGGATGTCTACTTCATCATCTTGATTAACATCAGATTCTTTGACCTGCAAGGCATATTTACAAATTTGAAACATCAAGTGATTCGTAGGCATCTTTTAATAATTGATTATCTTTTATATTGATATCTTGACCTGCCAGATATGTGTAATAAATATGCACAATAAGTATCTACTCATACATATTGAGGATATGCATTCTGAAACTAGTCCATTATATTTTTACCTTATCAGTTTCAGGTATCAAATCAAATTCATCTTCCCGTTCCACATACTCTTCATTTTCCTCCAACTCCTTGAAGTCTGGTGCAAAGGCGCTCCAGTTCTCAGTATAATCCTTGGCCCAAATGTAAACCAACCCAGTTAAGGAAACAGATACGACAATAGGGTGAACAGGATGCCATGCTAAATCAATCAACGCTTCTTTTGGACCTTCAAGAATTTTCACAAGATGCCCAACTCTGTCCCATATGTAGATCTTATGCTCTCCTTTACTCGCAGAACCACCGACCACCCACTCCCCATCACCACTGAAGCAAGGTGCTTTCCAATGAACCTTTGTTATGGAATCTTGAAACTCCCGGAAAAGTGCCAAGCACTTTGCTCCAACAGCTTTCATTTTCTCAACACCGTCAAGCTCATTGACGTTGTTCTTTAGATCCTCTAGGATAGAAGGCCCACCTTTTAGAGGTAGAAGATTATCATAAATCCTGATTGTCCGGTCATTTGAATTTGTGAGAAGATATTGTCCGTCTCTACTAAACACTATGTTTTTTATCACAGCACCACCAGAAATGGGGACCATGGCATGCACGTGCATGTTTTTGTAGTCTACTATAAGTATTTCACCCTTTGAATTTCCAACATAAATCAGATCCCCGTACTTGTTAAAGCAAGCAGCAGTGGGACTGAAACTTGGAGTACCATCTGAGGATTTATTGCGTGAAGTAGGAGTATGTCCATTTGCCATGTCAGATACTGCAACAGGAAGAATTGTAGAGGTTCCTGTGTTTAAATCCACAATGAGGGGAGCAGATGAAAGTGGGCACGCCAAGCAGAGAGATGGTGTAGAGGAATAAGGGTGTAGACGAGCTAGTAATGGGGTTTGCTGTAAAACTATGCGTCCAATTTTCTGTCCATTAAGAACATGCCAAAGACACAATGACTTGTCTGCAGCAGACATCAGGATGTGATGCCCGCAATTTGACCAACACACACTTGTAATGGCAGCAACACTCTCTTTATCTCGAAGCTCCTTGGCAATTCCCCTGGTCTCAAAATCCCAGATGATGCAACTGCCATCAGAGCACCCAGCTGAACAAATGTACCATAATTAGAGTGGATGTCAATGCTTCTTCATGTTGCTAATATGATAAAATTTACAATTTGAAGTAAAACGGGCAATTAAACCTTCATAATAAAAGATACATAAGAACAGGTATAAAAAAGACATCAAGAAAACGAATAACTTACATGTTCGATAAACATCAACAACACAAAAAACCGAGGTTTTGCGACCAAAACAGAATAAGAAAGTTAACCTCTTGATGTGTACATAGAAAGAGTTAAATAAAACCTAAGCTAAACTAGATTCAATGAGTTCATCAATGGCACAACAAGAGATGCATCAACGTCAATTTGATGAGTATCATAATAGATGGCAAAAGAGAGAGGGAGGGAGTGAAAATACGAACCAGCAAGAAGAGTACCACGGCGATTGAAAGCTATGCATTTCATTATCCCATGCTCCAAATACTCCTCTATCACCTCTGGAAAATCCCCTTGCAATGGATCTTTTTTTTACCCAAAAAAGCAAAGGAACAAGCATTCAAATCAACAAACATTGCCCTATTCTTCATACAAACAGACGCATAATTCAATTTCAATAAAAGAACAGAAAAAGAAGAAAAGACAGGTTCTCACCAATGATGGGGGCGTTCATGGTCGACTAGAAAGATGGACAATGAATCAGTGACTGTTTTGTATTGTATGTTTCTTTTCTCCGCGTGAAACCAAACACAAATCGCGTTGTGTGAACCACAATGGTTCAAGGATGAAGACTCTTACAGTGTTATGAAACGATTAATCGTAGAGATTAATTCCTTCACCCATAACTTCTTTCACTAAAATTTAAAATTTCTCCATCGCTTTATCCAAAGTAATGAAATAAGCTAAGAACTCAGTGCGCCTCCACTGGGTTTATGTGGGCATGGCTCCGTCCATGAGCGGGAGTTATGCCTAACTACGGCGGCTTGAAGAGTTCAGGGAATTAGTAGTCAGTTGGGTTGGGTTTTAAAAGGTTTATTAGGCTTAAACTTAGGCCAGCTAAAGAAATTTTGAAGATCGGATCAATTTGGACAAAAAGTGAGTTTGGGTCGAGCCATTGCAGCTCATTGTCAGGTCTAGCCCAAAGCAACCAATTGCGAGTAGAGCCCTTATGAACGAAGTAGCTGTAACTAACATTCCCAATTGCATCAAACCGAAAAGAACTCGTAGACTAGCTTCTCAAACCTCAATTGTGTAGACCATATTTCCTACAGGAAGCTCTGCTTCTCTCGTAACCATTTGCAACACCTCAATTTCATGTAAATGTTAATAAAATTTCCGTTTTTAATCATACTTCTTCTTCTTTTCTACTTCTTCTGATTTCTGGTTTGATTAAACTTCATTAATGATCTGTAGTGACTAGTTAGGATTGACTTAAGTCTTTTCAATGTTAACTTCTAGCCCGAAAGTTCTATCTTTGATTTTTTCTTCTTGAAAAAATCTCTTTGGGAGATTTAGTTAATTGCTATCTATTTTTTCTTCGTTAGTGATGATTCCACTATTGGGTTTTGTTAATTTTGTTTATTTCCGATTTTACGGACCACTCTGGGACTAGAATTTACGAACTGGGTAAACTAGTCGTCGCGAGAAGTAAGTGATATGAAAAGATGATATGGAAATCTTATGTTCTTATTGATTGCAGCAGTTTAATATGGTTGAAGATTAGCTGTGCTGTTTAGACTCTTAAGTTCATGTTTATGAGTTTATCATTATCATGTGGTAGTGGTTTGAAGGAAATGTTATCTTGGTTATGTTCTGAAAGCTGTAGTGGAGTTCGCTGTTAATAAAATGGGATGCATATTCCTTAAGGATTTACTTTAAGAAAGTTCAGCGGTAGGTAGTGTCCACTGTCAAGTACAGCCTGAAGTGATTGTCACTCTTAATGTTTTCATTCGTTCTTGAGTTCAGTTTCATTCAATTTCGAGAATATGCCCCTTTGGCTGATTCCGTTTCCTGTTTTGTTTTCCCTGAAGATTTGCAAATTAAAAGAAGTCATGGGTTTGGCATCTGTAAATGCTGCCAATGATGGCATGCAGTTTTGTGTATTTGATTTGAAAAGAGGGCAACAGGAAGGCCAGGAGCTGGACAAGATTTTGTTCTTTTTTCCTGCTGATTTGCCCTTCTCAACTCAACTTTCAGTGATAGGGCTTAGCGAGGGACTCATTACATTTACAAGGTACATATCAAGTTTGGTCCAAATATATTGTGTTTCTGAGGTGCTGAGGACAGGGAGCTCAATTTCTTTTATTTAGTTTCAGTGTGCCATTAGTAAAATTTGCTTGAGATAGTGTTTAAATTTCGAGAATTGTATATTTCTTTCAAAGGTTCTCAAATTATGACAAGGATCAGACCTTTTTGACATAGTTTGATCTGTTCATTTTGCCTTCAGTTACACTTGATTTTTTTTTTTTTGCAGGATTTTCTCTCCAGAGGCAGCCTGTGAGGTTATAGAAGCAGAGAGGCACTCTCATATTTTTTATGAGGCAGAGCCAGATATCTGGATGGTGATGGTGTGCTATCTGTTCCCTTTATAAGCAATGCTGTTTAATGTGACGGTGAATATGTGATTATGGTATTGAAAGAGGATATTAAGTATGCTTTGTTTCTGAATTGGATGAAATCCTTTATTAATGCTTAACCTTGCATAGATTGTGGAGAAAAGTAAAGCATCAGAAGCCATTTGGCGGGTTGATGCATTGCAAAAGGTTCTCAAAGAAGTTCATAATCTTTTCATGATGTTCCATGGATCTATAAGGTCAATGATTGAGAAAGAACCTAGTGGAGGACTTGTCCGAACCCATTTGTACTCTTTCATCATGGATTATCTAAATGGTGAGAGTTACCACTGAGTACATACATTAGTTATACTAAATAAATATATTCTGCCTTTGTTTCAAAATATGTCATTATAAATCACTAATTGTCAGCATATCGAAAGTGGTCTTCAATGGATTACTGCTGCTGGGGTATGCTGAAGTTGCTGTTCAAATGGTTTGCATTGGATTAGAGCTACCAAAGTATTGTCTGAAGTTGGTGTATTTACGTGTAACTTTATCTCTGCAACAGTTTTTCTTATCACAAAGAAACTCCAGTTACCATCATTTCGTGACTGCCTAATGGAGCGTGGAACTGTACAGATGCTGACTGTTGGGAGGGAGGCTGCTATAGAAGTTCAGGTTTGTCTAAGGAAATGCTTTTAGGATTTTATATAGCTGAAATAGTGCAGCTTTTCGTTGATTTCCCCAAAAATACCAGTACACGTGAGAGAGGTTTTCTTTTTCTTTTCTTTTTTTTTGTATTTTTGCATTTCCTCAAAGATAATAGTGCTCATGTATCCAAGTTTACTCATAGGACGCACCTAATTAAGTTGACCTAATAAAATGTAGTTTAACATATAGGGCTTTTAATTCAAGTCTGTAGCTAGTCAATCCAATTGGAGAAAGTCACCAACTGGAAAAGAGTTGATTGTAAACTAGTGAACTCTGAAATTGAGTTAGTCGCACTGTTAGTACTTTCTCCTATATTCGTGTGTTTTTATACAACTTCATTCAGATCAGTTATGGGGAACATTGAGGGAGCTTTGGGTCATATTACTGTACCTTCAACAATTAAACTGAGTTACCACCCATTAGCGTAGTTTACAAAGCCTCCATATTATTCTAAACCTTTAACATTTATTTTGTGGAAAGTTTGCATTGCATCACCGCTCTCTTTTTAGGCACCCCTAAATTCACAGTCTAAACTATAAATTTTTTTCATTTATGATACTGATGATGATCTTTCTATGGCAGTCACTTGTCAAGGTGTTAGAATATTCTGCAGGGTCAGCATCTTGTTACTCATTGATTATGTTTCAGGACCTTCTTGTGTCCACTACACTTTCTCCGGTATGGTTCAATCTCCAAAGTTCATCCTTGACATTAGTGATTTTCTAGCCATGAAGTTGCTTACCTCCTCAATTTCTAGATGAGATTGATGAAAAGTCAATGACATTGATTTTGATTAAATTCTCAATTGTTTCCTGAATTAGTGAGTTTATTTGTGGGTCAAGCTCTAACTTCCATTCCAATGCTTTTGTCAGGAGGATACTGTAAATTTGTTTACATATGCAGTTCTAAGGTTGACTCCTCGTGCTCTATCTTCTGGAGTAAGTTCCTGGTCCTCTTTACTGAGAGGAAGTACTGCATCTAATGCCACTGCAACATCAACTTCGATCCATTCTGGCTCCGTTTCAGAACAGCAATATCACTCTCGGGATGCTTCTCCTGGCCAAAGTAACAGCAATCACGTTGAAAGGCCCTTGCAGCATGATAGGTGGCATAAAGGGAAAGATGGATTTCTTGGGACTGATATTCAAATTTCAGAGATGGGTAGCTTGATATCTGCCACTCCAACAATTTATCTTCAGCAGACTGGGGAAAGAATGTATCTCTGTGCTTATCAATATAAAAGCCTTACTTTGATCCTTCTGTTGCCCGTCTCATCCCTTCTGAATGGGGAGCAGGGTGTCTCCCAGGTGAAGCAGCAAATTGTTGAAAGTGTAAGTGCTCTCCCTGACATAATTATTTTCTAATATGTACTTAACTTTTTTTCTAGGAGTACCTACTTGGATGTCTTTAGTCAACTTTTTCGCATGTGAAGAAAGATGGAATTGCTGTTACAGTGATTTCATTGTCTGCATCTTGCTCCTCTATTCTAATTTTCTATTCGAGTCTTTTTTTGAATCGTTCTAGTTGTGTTTTCTATTAATTCTCCTTTCCATCAGAGCCTTGAAACTTCTCTGTGGTAACTGGATCAAGTGGGACTCTAAATGTTCTTGTAAAACAAGAGTGAAGCAACTTTATCAAATCTCTTCCTTATTATTTGATATTTCTCCACGTAGTAACAGCCACCTCTATGTTCGTACCTAATCACAAGATTGGTTTTTGTTCTTTGCATTCTTCAATGTGTACTAGTATGCCAAAATTTCCTTTTTATTTGTAAATGGGAAGTTCTTGTAGTCATGCCCTTCTTTCACGAGGTGATACTTATTTATCTTCGGTGTAGTATACATAGAGTTTTCCAGAAAAATAGCTTGCAAGTATGGTAGATGGCTTTTGAATATTTGATTACTAGGTGATATCTGAAAAGGTAAGCATGAAAATGCATATAATGCGAATCTGATTCATATCTTACATCTTCTTCAGTTGCATTAGGAATTTCTGGATGATATATTTGATAGTTGTTGAATGAATTTGAAGCTGATCTAGCAACTTTTATTTGCAAGTGCAATACAATCTAGACATGCCTGTTTGTAACCAAAAGCAACTGGTCAATTTGAAATATCTCTATTGTGATGGACTAAGAAGAGCTGATTTTATTTAGCATTTTGTTGAATAGGGTTCAATTTATAATCTATTTTAATGGCTTTTATTGGAATAATCTACTTATTGTGATGATCTATTCGTCCCTGAAAATTTCAAAAGCTGATATTTGATTGGTTCACCTGTTCCCTTTCATGATAACATGTTCAACTTTAGGTGTGTACTATATGGTACATCAAAGCTATCCAGTTTTCATTGCTTGCTTCGGTTTATGTTAGGAGCAGCATTTTGACAATTTATGTTGTAAATGATCTGCTTGACCATTATATGTGGTTGGCAGACTTGGGCCTTCTAGGTGGTTGGTTACATGTAAAAGGAAAACTGATGTTAAAGGGCCGCATCTTTCCCCTATGTGCATTATGTCCTCAGCTTTATCTGGTCAAAGTTGTCACATGTTGTTATTATATATCCATTGATATATGTGATCTGATTTTTCTTTCTTGCCAAATTGGTAGGCATCCCTCAAGATGTTGAAAGTTGAAGAGAAACTCTCAAAAGGATGGGGTGGGGAGAATGCTTATCATGTAAGTGGATATCGCTATTTACTAGTTGATGATAGACATGTATCCAGAGCTTCCCCAGCAGCAAAAGTTACAACTCTAACCAAGGTAATTCTATACATGATCTTTCTTCATTAATGAAGCCATTGTGTAAACATTCACCTCTGAGAATATCAACAATGCTGTGTCGATCCAAATTCCAGTAAGCATGAATTTTAATGGTACTTGCATCAAGTTATAGCAATATTGACATGGTCGTTGATGAATACTTCTTGTGAGGTACCAAAGTTAACAAATCTAATATCTGGACATAGTGAATCAAGTAACCAGAAATATCATATTGGTTGCAATTTATAGGTGGGTTTAAAACTAGCATGCTACTCTTTTGCCTTTTTATATTGTTAACTTGCAGTAATATAACAGTTAATTTACATAAGGATAGTTGAAAAGGAGCCCTACAAAAGTTTCCATATTTTTAGGTACATAATCAGAATGTTGATCTTGGGGTTGTTGGTCCTTCAAGGTCAACAACTGTGTGTATCCTAAACAGTAGGAGCTTGCTTTTTATATGAATAAAATTTGATGACCTTAATCCGGTTGATACTTTTTCACTCTTTAATTATGAGATGAACCTTAGTGAATTGCATTGAACTTTGGGTTTGATGTAGGTATTGGCAAATTCTATTAAGAATGTCTGAGATTGATTAATAATTCAATTCATTTGAAGGGCAGCCTACAAACAAAATTCTCCATATAAAGTTCTAACAATATATATGAAGAGAAATTAACTTTGTATGTCAATTATGTGCATTCCATTATCCAATCAGACAAAAGAATTCAGTTGAAGTTTCTCATTTAATATTTGTATCAAATGTGATACTTCAGTTGCTATTCAATTCACTTAGTTTCATTATAAAATTCTGTTGAATTGAATTGTATTCTACTCAAATTTTGATATCAGTGGTCAGTTAAACACCGAGAATCTTATATTGTTTACTTTTGGTTGACACAACATTGACTATCTTGTTTGAGAGACATGAATTAGAATGATAAGTTTTGAAAGTTTTACATGTCTAGCTCTTCATTGTTATTGTAGTTCATAAAAAATTGGCCGGTATACTGAAAACTACTCTTGTGCCAACTGGCAAAAGTACATTCATATGCATATAAATATACATGTTTATATCTACACGTGTATGCGTACATGTATACATATTATGTTCATGCATCTCTGTATTTATATGTATGGAACAAGAGTTCCCAGTTTAAGGCGTAGGCAGTATTCATTTATTAGCAACTTTATGTAGCCTAGTCATGAATTGCCACGTTATTCTCGTGAGATTGTTCCCAGGTTTTTTGCCTTGCACTTGTAAAAAATACTGTAAAATTATGTCAAAATGAGTGTCAAATCCTCTCTGTTTATTCAATGTCTTATTGCATGTTAATGGGATGCAGGAATCTTTACTTGCAATGAGTAAGCTTAGAGAAGAGGTAGATTTGGAAAAGAATAGAGCAAAGCTGGATAACATGGGTAAAGAGAAAGATATGGAAATATGTATTAGAGCGAAAAATAATGCATGGGTTATTGCTCGTACAACAAGAGGGAAAGAGCTTTATATGGTTCTGGAAAAAGCCAACGAAACACTTCTTTATGCTGCTGATGCTGTTGAAAAGTTCAGTAACAGGTAATATATGTTTTCCCATCATTTTTATATTTTGGGTCTGTGATATGATGGCGATTGACATCATCTAATAGCGTTGGTACATCACCAAATTTGACCTCACACATGCTCATCTGCCATTGTTGAGTATTTTCAAGATGTGTACATGTACTTTTGCTCTCTTCACCCACTTTGAAGAACTAATCCTGAGAAAGTTTCAATTCCATGATCTTGGTATTCATAAATGTAAACAAAGCAGAAAATCATATTTAACAGCGAAGCAGAAAATCATATTTAACAGCACATTCTCAATATTCACGATGATTTGATAATGAACCATGCAGATACTGTGGGGGCGCTTTTTCATTGGATTAGGAAAATCATTACCTGTTGCTAAACTCAGATTCCGTGTACAAGGTACTGAACTATATGTGGAGAAACATATTCTGACCACCTACAATCCATAAAAAACGCACATGTTGACCGTTTCAGGAGTGCAGTTCGCCTCCAAGTTTTGTTGCATGTATGAAGCAATGATTGTATACTGATTGTTTTGTGCTACCGGGGACAACCATTTTCAAAAGTCAGTGATGCCAGCGACGGCGCCTTCTGGAGCTGCAACTATAAGGGTGGGTTGGGATATTTGCTTTGTACCAGTGAACTATTACATTATGTTGTGAATCTGTTCCACATTTATTGCAGGCATATCAATCTTTTGGCTATAAAAGCTACTTGCATTGTATCCAGAAACGAAATACTGTGGGAATCATGTCCCCTAACTTGTATTTTTACATATCTTTGTTGCTAGATATACTAATTGCTTAACTAACTAGAGATCTCAATTTTGACTTATCAACAACAATAACACTCAATATGAATACCACTGATGATAGTATTTTCTTAAATAACTTAATAAATTTTACTTTTAAAGTAGTTATGCAATACGATAAAAATAATATAATAACATTTTCACTATGAAAAAATTTATGAAATGATCATATTTTAGTGGTCTTTATAGTTTTTCATCATCATCATTAACATCTAGTTGAATTCTCGTCGAAAAAGGGGATCTGAAAAAGTCCGATAATACACATCTTTACCCTTACTTAAGTAAAGAGGTAGTTTTCAATGCGACTTTATAGTTTTTATGGTTAATATACAAGGTATAAAAACACTTTAGATATTGTTAACTATTTTAACATCGATATGAAGTAGATTTTAAAATAATGAACAATGCTATAAACTATTCTTAAAATGAAAACGAAGGGAAAGAAGAAAATCAGAACAACACAGAAACATGTGCTGGCGATTAGCTACTTGTAGATGAAGGTACTTGGCAGCTTTCATAAATGTCATTACCCTTTTTCCACTTCTTCCAATGCTCACCGAGAAGAACATGCAACCACCAAACCTTAATTGCTAAATCTTGTGGACAACATTCTTGTTGACCCTCCATTTTAACTTGGTTTTCAATGATTTACGGTATAACTCCATCTTTATTGAAGAAGGTGCAACAGAATACATATCTTTCTTGAGAGCTGCGAATTAACGTGTGATGTGAACGACTGACCAAACTTTCGGGGTTGAGCCAGGTTGTAACCATTAAAACCATAAGAAACACTCAGCTTATATATATATAACCATTAAAACCATAAGAAACACTCAGCTTATATATATATATATATATATATATTGGCTCTGTTTGGCAATCAGCTGATAGCTGATAGCTGATAGCTGATTCTATCAGCTGATTTGACCAGCGGATTGCATTAGCTGTTTGTTAAAGATGTTTGGTAAAATT
>JAOTIZ010000202.1:5515787-5528737 GCA_027123425.1 Erythroxylum panamense | reverse complement strand
TTGCCCCGGTTAGGTTCTCCGATCTCTGCGTGGATACCGTTAGAGACGGTCTCTTTTGGTCGTTATGGTTTGACTTCATTATATAGACACATGGATCCTGGCTTTCGGGAAGTTCCTGGAACAAAAATTTTTGTTTTCCGCACCGTGTGCATGTGATGCACACACCGGAATTTTCCTACAGAACCTTGTTTATTCCATGATGGATTGATTATTTTTCTTACGAATTAATGAATCTAGTTTGGTCGACTATGCATGATTGAGTTACTATTTTTCTGTCTTATTATTTTCTATATCTTCTAAGCTTATTAGATGTAATAGTGTAGCCAACCTTTGCATCATTTAGATATTAAACGAAGGATCGAGAGAATAAGTTTAATATTGGAACAAGAAACTACAAACACTTGGGTTAAGAATTATAAATATATTAACTTAAGTGGGTAATTATTAGTGGGTTTTCATAATTAATTTGGATAATAACCTTGTCGAATACGAAAATTAGATTTAGTTTATTACATGAACTAATTTAGAACCCAATTGGCAATTATCTTATCAATTCATCTTAGTCATGCTTAGGAGATTAAATTATTGAATTTAATTTCTCAAGATTTTCCCACATCAATTAATCAATTCTTTCTTGCTTCTAATTAAATTAGTTTACTTTTTAGTCTAATTATGTGATTCTCTTTAAGCCTTTACTCAACAAATTGAGATAGAATGTCTAAGATTGCATATGTTTTTATTTATATTTAAGATTAATTTGAGTGAACTAATTTCACCTCCTTGAGAGACGACCCTAAGTAATCAACTATAATTACCTTGTATCCTTGCGAGTAGAATAGCCTAGGTATTTTTTAAAATTTATTTTGGTACAACACTAAGAATCATTGGATTGAATGGAAATTCCTATGTCGCCCCGTGGATGAAGATGGTGTTGGTTTGCAACGTTTGTATAACATATATTTAGCCCTTTTGGCTAAGCTTTGATCGCGGTATCTAGTGGGTAATTCTTTATAGACGTCCTTCCTAGCGGCTAAGTATGGTACTGGAGGCGATCCTAAGGCGATTCAGCTTAGATTAATGGACTCTCTAACTTGGAAAAGAGTTCGTAAGCAGATTCAAGATTGTATTGTTCGCTCTGGTAACAAACTCATATGGAAGGACACAACTATTGGGGATTTTTTGACATCTTCCGCCTATATCCGTGTTAGAGATGTGGGCATATGAACTATAATAGTTAATAATATTTGGCATAAAGGAATTCCTATGACAGTATCAGTTTTCATGTTGCACTTATGGTAAAATAGGCTTCATCTGGTTATTAACTTGTGAAGGCTAGGTGGTTGGGTTGGTCGTGCTAGGACCGAACCCAGTCATAACGACCCATAGGTCGATTGGTCCATCCTTCAAGGATTGGTCTCACGCCTATCGGCTAAGCTAGGCCCAGACCCAGTCCACGCATCCATGGCCCACTAGCAGGTGGAAGTCTCCCATGCATACATAAAGACTTAAACCTAACAACCATCCCATATATAAGGTACAGCTTTGCCATGATACGGGTACGTAATCATAACCCTAGTTTTCTCTGCTCACAGCGATCCTACCTTCACAAAAGACTAACTTGAGCATCGGAGGGGCTTATCGGGAAACAACCCCCGACGTGTCTTCCTTGTTTTGCAGGAACCTTCAAGCCGGAGCTTTAGTGAGAAGCAGTCAACTCCATGGATCCAAACAGCAACGTGCAGTTCTGCCAGAACCAGGCTGAACCACCACATATCTTCATAGGCTTGCATATGAGAATAAGGTGTGGAAGGAAGTCTACTGTGAGAGATGGGGACTTCCCATAGTGCGAACCCCACTGAGTCAGGGGCCTTCCGATGAGAAGTCATGGAAAGAGCTGTTTGTGGAGAGGGAGTTTAGGACTAAGACTTTTCTGGGTCGGTACAGTGTTGATGTTTTGTATGGCCATACTGAAGCAGTTCGAACAGTTTTCCTTTTGGCTTGTGCCAAGCTCATTTTCACTTCAGGGTATGACTCTGTCGTGCGAATGTGGGACATGGAGGAGGGGCTATTAATTGCATCGTCTAGAAATCTTTGTTGTACCATTCGAGCTGTGGCAGCAGATACAAAGTTGTTGATTGCAGGTGGTACTGATGGCTTTATCCATGGTTGGAGGTCAGTGGATAGTCTCCCAAGCCTCTTTGATCTTAAGGGTTCCGAGGTTCCAAACACTGAATATAGGCTTTAGGAGCATGAGGGACCTATAACATCCCTTGCTTTGGATCTCACAAGGATGTATAGTGGCTCATGGGACATGTCAGTTCGTGTGTGGGAACATTCTTCATTGAAATGCTTAAAGGTTCTGAGGCACAGTGACTGGGTCTGGGGTCTTGTTCCACATGATATTACACTTGCAAGCACATCCGGTTCAGATGTGTAAGTTTGGAACACTAATATGGGACTTTGCTAACTGTTATTTGTAGTGCTCATGTTGGTAACACTTATGCTTTGGCAAGAAGCCACACAGGCGACTTTATTTTTACTGGAGGAGAAGATGGGGCCATTCACATGTTTGAGATCACCAGCCACACCATGGAGGCTAATGCTTTTAAGGTGGCAACTTGGATTCCTCACAATGGCCCTGTGTACTCTCTTGCTTTTGAGTTTCCATGGCTTGTTTCAGCATCTAGTGATGGTAAGATGTCCCTAATAGATGACTGAAAATTGTTGAGGAGAAGCAGGCAAACTTTTAGAAAGAAAATTGCAAGGGTTAACGATTGTGATCCTTACAGCATGGAGCCACCACAGAGGATGCTACATGGTTTTGGACCCAACTTATTCTCAGTTGACATTGGTGCCGACCGTATTGTGTGTGGAGGAGAGGAAGGTGTTTTTAGGATGTGGAACTTTGCAAAGGCTTTGGAAATTGAGAGAAGGGTTCGTGCTCTGCGAGGAATCCGGTTGAAAAATCGAATGCAGAGGCGTAAGCTCCAAATAGAGATGAGCTGCATGGGTGACCGGAGTGATCGGTGTTCAGTTGCAGGAAAGAAGAATGGACTCCATGGAGAAAGGAGTGGTGAGTGGCATAATAAACGTGTTGTTAATGGTGAATTGAAGGCCTAACCGTGAATGGAAATCATTCTTCACGACACTGCAACCCCGCAATCCTTCAGATAACAAAATTGTGACAGAATTCAACATTTTTGGTTTATACTGATACGAAGTTGGTGTTTACTTTCCACTTGTAGTTGATTTCTCCTCTTCTTGGAAATTTGCGTACCAGAGCCCTGATCATCCAAATACAAATTCTTATATATATATTCCTTTATTTATCATTTTTATTAAATATTAAATTTGATAAATCTATCTGGCTTGGGTGGGCCCGCACCATTGGGTTTTGTCCCATTTGGTCACACCCATATCCCGTAGGGGGCGCTGCGCATCCCGTGGGGGCAGCGGGAGTCGAACCAAAAAGACACCTTTTTGGATAGGGTGTCCCCCGCCGTCTAAGTATTGTGCCCTTTGGTCTGTCAGGGTGAGATTGCGACTCGAACTCCTGGTCAAAGGATTTTGTTGGCCTCATGGCTCATGTCTCTTACCACTTGAGCTATAGTCCAGTGGTAAGAAGCGTGGCCCTGAGGCCAACAAACCCTTTGATCAGGGGTTTGAGTCGCAACCTCTCTCTGGCAGACCAAAGGGCACAATACTTGGACGGCGGGGGACACCGTCTCCATTATCATTTCATCCTTTTCTTTTACTATTAAAAATACGATAAAAATTAAGTGATTAAAGAATAAATATTGTTCATCATAAAGAAAATTTACATGGTAAGAGTGCGGAGAAATAACAAAGAAGAGCAGAGTCGCATTGCCAAAGACATGCACATGAAGATCATCGGCAACGCGTTTCAGGGTAGCTTTTCTTCCAAGAAACATTACCAGCGAAGATCAGTGGCACTCGTTTTTGTGAGCCTTCTTGTCTTGTTGATGAGCGTGATTGGTGCAACACATGTAAGACGTGGGTTACCATTACCATCACAGGCCACCGCATTGTATGTGATGGGTGATTCTTCTGTTGATTGTGGAGAAAACACTCTGGGTTACCCTTTCCTTCGCCGCAATTTTTCTTTGATCCCTTGCGATAATGGGTCCGACACAACCCTTCTTCCCCATTTTCTTGGTACGCTTAGTTTCACTAGTACTCTTCTCTCTGTTCTTTTTCTTTATTGGAAGTCAGTTGCATGCGCCATTGCTTGTTTCTTAACTTGAAATTTTCATTATGAATGTTCGTCGTTAGCTTTTCTTGAAAATTTGTGCTGATTGAAATAGAATCTTGTCTTTCATTAAAGTAAATCTTGCCTGCCACTTCTTCGTCCTGTACCTGTCTCAAGACTCAAGAAAACTGCAGTTTAGAAAAGCACATGTCAAAGAAATTGATAATTTCCATTTAAGAATAGCTACAATAGTCACGCATTTTAATGTGAATGCAGCTAAGAAGATGAATCTGCCGAAAATCCCATCATTCTACAATCAGAATGGCTCAATCGAAGGACTAAAACAGGGTCTGAATTATGGTTCTGCAACAGCAACAATCATAAAAGTTGGTTCCCTGAGCCATCAATCTCTGAACCAACAGCTTCGCCAAGTTTTTGAGACCATTCAGCTGTTGCAGCTCCATCTAGGCGAGGAGGAAGCTCAGCATCTCGTCAAATCCTCCATCTTCTACCTCTCCTTCGGAAAATACGACTATGTCAATCTCTTTCTCGGTAATTCTTCGGGCCTAATGCTTGGGTTTAGTGGCCAAGAGTTTGGTCACATTCTAGTCAACCAGATGGTTCGCGCTATAAAGAACCTGTACAATGCAGATGTAAGGAAAATCATAGTGATGGGTATAATGCCACTGGGCTGCATGCCACATGTTGTATGGGAGTGGACTAAAAGTGAGAGTGAAAATGATGATGAAGCTAGAGGTTGTGTGGAAGAGGTCAATGTTCTGGCTCTGCAATACAATACAATGCTTCACGAGCGCATTCTTGATCTTAACACGGAGTTGCCTGATGCTCATATAACCTTCTGCGATGTTTATCATGGGACTTTGGAGATCATGTCAAATGCAGCACGCTACGGTATGTACGTGTCCTTGTTCACCAGCTCTAATGTGTTATCCTTCTTAAAACAACAGGAAAATTTACCAGTTCGAAAACCTACAACTTCAATTTTCCTTTTCGTGTCCTTTCCAATTCTTTTTCAGACTAACTATCTTCAGTTTGTGTGACAAATGCAGGATTTAAAGATGTGAAAAATCCCTGCTGTGGACTGCATACGCAAGATGCAATCGTAGGATGTCTGTCAATTGAGATGGCCTGCAACCAATCCTCAGGTCATGTGTGGTGGGATAGCTATAATCCTACACAAGCAGTGAACTCGTTGCTTGCTAATTCAGCCTGGTCAGGATACATTTGCAGTCCTATCTCGGTCCAGGATCTGGTTTACACTTAAAGTTTCACATTCGCTCTAAGATTTCTCAAGTGCTTTAACTGAAGGGTTTTCTGGGTTCTAGGCAACTCAGACTGAACACAAAGAATTCCTGCTTTTGCATACTGATACTACGTACAATTTCAACGACTCCTGAGCAGTTCAAGATAAAACAATCCTACCAAGTCTTAAACAGTAGACATTTAATGTTTGTCGGTATGCAAAAACGTAAGCATCATTACACAATAGACATACAGGACAAGCTAAATTGATGTAGTGAACAGCAACAAATAGCTAAATTGATCTTGGGATCAGCGACAGGTAGCTAAAGACCAAAGCAATAGATAATGTTTAAGCATTTGTTTCCCTTCTTTTCCAATGAAGCTGATGATAAATATTAATTATAAATTTCCCACTTGCAGGAGAAACTATTTGAATTCACAAATATTATAGCTTTAAATCAAGAACGAAAATCTGCATAAACTCAAAAAGGAAAAAATAAATATAATATTTTAAACACAATACCAAAAATTAAACAAAATTTGACGGTTTGTAGATTTATCCGTCATTAAACGTTATAACACTAGTGTATAGAAAAGATTGAATAAAGTTGAAGAATTTAAAATAAGATTAAAGAAAGATTATCTTATTCATAAAAAAAGATAAAGTTTAATTAAAAATAATATTGTTAAATAAAATCAACCGATTTATTCTTGTTTATAAAAATCAATTAATTTATAAAAATTATATAGTTAATTAATAAATTAACCAGTATTTAATACAAAAGATATTAAAATAAATCGAATCAAAAAATTAATCAATTTAAAATTTTGTGTAGCCATTATTGTTATAAAACAAAGTAAGAAACTAAAGCGGCATGATTGCAATAACCAAGAAAGAGTAAATAGAATTGCAAATTTAACCCAAAGGTTTACTTCTACTAATAAATTGAACCCTAACATTTTAGGGAATTTAAATTAAATCCTATCATTTCAGAAACATTCAAATTACTAGGTTAAGAGAGGAAGTGAAGGGAGTGTAACGCCGTCAGGTTATTGCCAAGTCAGCCATGTCATAAAATATGTTTATAGTATTCTAATGATAATTACATCCCATGTAGCCAAGTGGGATTGATGTGGTAGTGTGAGATCCAAGTGCTCAAATTAAAATATTTAAATTGAATTAATATTATTATTAAACATTATTACATTCAACCTTAATTAATTTAACTAATTGAAACATTAATTAAAATGCTTAGTGAAGGTGAAAAACCCAAATCATTTGCCCTAGTTATTTCAATCTAACCTAAATGTTGTGAAGAAATAGTTTTAAAAAACCTAATATTCACCATCAAATATTATCCTTCCTTACCATCACCATTGCCCTGTAACATTTGTCACTAGTGACCAGTAAAGTCATCACCATCTTGAAGTCTATAGTGCATGTCTATCATTGGTCACAGTTGAATTTCTCACCATCTTTAACTTTATAATGCCTTGAATTTTATGTGGTAATGGGTTGTTTCAATTTTGTATCTTCTTTTGGCTACTTTCATGTTTTTTTATTACTTCTTGTTCGCGTCTATCTTCCTTTAGCTACTTCATTTTTTTTTTTGTGTTTGTTGTTGTTTCTTTTCTATGTCTATGTTATTGCTTCTTATTTGTGTAGAGATGGCCCCCCACCAATTTTTTTAAAATTAAAAATATAGATCAACGTAATTTTTCTAATTGTGTCTAGCTTGAGTTGCTCAGACTCAGGCCTACTTGAAGCTTAATTATTATAAGCAAAACGATATTATTTTGTTTAGAATAATTGAGTCTAAAGTCAGTTGGGGCCTGGCTCATGAGCTGACCTATTAAAAACAACTAAATTTAGGCCCATGGGCCAACTATATCCATCCATATATTTGTGTCTACTTCAATTTGCTTGTGTATGTGGTTTGCATGCTTCAATAATTATATCTGTTTTTGATTAGTTCAATGATGGCATCTACTTTTGACTGCTAGATCTTATTGTATCTTTTGTTGTTTTCCTTCTTGTGGGTTGCACATGGTAAGCAATCTCATATGGGTCATATGTGTTTTGGCTTGCCTCCCATATGATCCTGTCTGAATTTTTATGTTATTAAGCTTATGTATGTAAAAAAAGAGCACTTTATGCATACCTGTGATATAACTTCCACTCTTTTTACCTTCAAGATTTTTATTCACATTATCAAAATTTGTTTTATATAGCCCTTATTCTACGTGATCATAACTAGTTGATTAAGGTTTAGATACTGTAAATCGGACTCGTAAGTCTTTAAGTCAAATTGATCTTTTTTAATTTACAAATGAAATTAATTTTTATAATTTATGTAAGACATACTTGTTTCTTAAGCATTATGTCCTACTCTCTATGATTTGAATTTGCTTGTGAATAAGTTTTTGTGCTCGAGTCTCTATTATGGATGAAATTTTTTTTTAATGGTTGCTTTACAGGTTTTAGTGGCTCAATATGAAAATGTAAGACTTTTTATGGTGGATATTTCATGTTAGAACCTAAATTTAGATGTGTTGGTGAGGATAATGTTATATTTGTGAATGTTGACGTTGACCATGTTAGTAATAGACAAATATATAACACGAGGAAGGATTTATGGTACAATCAAATTGACAAGACATATTATAGAGTACCCGGTTTTAACTTCCAAGAGTCATTGCGAGTTATAGAGTAAAACCAAAGTTATATGAGTTTAGCAAACCTTATGCAAATACAAGGGATTGTTAATGTATATGTAACATGTCATTTAGATACACCTTTCCATGCTCCTAACATATTACATACAATTAGAGGAGAGGACTATGGTGATGATGAACAAGGCATAGATATGGATGATAAATAGGGTGCCAGACATATATATTACAATTGGTAAGGGAACTAAAAGGAAAGGAGCCTCAGAAAGCAGTTCTGAAATTGTGCATGGTCAACCATATTGAACATTTCAACAAGCAACTAAAGAGGCTTGAAAAAATAAGGTATGGAGTTGGCAGCTTACTTGAATACCCTAAAGAAAGGTGGGCAAGATGTTATCAATTCTTTGAATTTAAATGCCCGATAGTTAACAACAATATGAATGAAACTTCCAAGGGGTGTACCCTATTAGCAAGGGATAGGCCAGTGATTAGCATGCTTAAGATAATTAGAATAATAGTGATAAAAAGGCATATAGATAGGAGACATTTTATAGTTAGGTAGAAGTCAGATATTGCACTAACTATAGTGAAGAAGTCAGAGAAGAACAAAAAAGAAGCAATGCAGTGGAGAATTGTATGAAATAGATATGGTGCTTATGAAGTTTTAAAGTGTAATATGAAGCATACTGTAAGGATTGGTAGACAACAAACATATAGTTGTCAAACATGGGACCTATATGGATACTCATGCAAACATGCGATCAGTGCAATCCATCACTCAAAAGAAAGGGTTGAGACGTTAGTAGATTCATACTATAGGAATGGTCGATTCACGAGTTTATATGAACACATATTATAACCAATTAGAGGTTAAATTTTCTAACCTTCAAGTGATGCAAAGGTGATACATCCTCCAGCTAAAAATGTTATGCCTAGTAGACCCAAAATTGCAAGAAGAAAATAGCAAAATGAGCTAAAGAAAATAAAAATTCAAACAAATTGTCTCAGAAAGGATAAGTGCAGAAATGTTGAAAATGTGGTAATTCTAGTTATAACTCTAAAAACCACAACAAGGACAACTCAACTCAACACGCTGAGGCATCTTTATAGTTGTGTGCACCTTATTTCAATCACATGAATACGTTTTTATAAACATAAAATAAATAATGTTTATCATTATCTTAATCAGGTAAATATAGAGGCAATTTCACAGGTATACAACTTTTCAATTTTATATCAACCATTATTGGCTTTAACGACTAACAAAGTTATTTTCATTACAAAAATAGTTAAATGACTTGAACAGGGATGATGATAATACTATACCAAGTCAATAAAGCAATATTGTAATGAACGTGCTCTTTATCGATTTGTTTTAGTTGAAATAATTACAAAATTTGTTTATAATATTTTATCTTCAATTTTCTATGTTGGCACATTTAAATATGCCAGTAAAAGAAATTTTGAAGACGTTGATCCACACACACTTTAATTACCATTTCAACTAAGGAGTTTACGATTTAAAGGATGTTCTAGTATTATTTCACAACAATTACAAGCTAAAGCAATCAAAAGAAGAATATCATTGACACAACCATCACAATCTGAAGTTTCACAGTCAAGTACAAATTTGGCAAACATTATTGATTAAGGATGCCTCTAACTTTTTTATATTTTGGTATTTGTCTCATTAACTTTTACATGTATGTGCTACTGATAATGGTGACAAATGTTTACATTGTATAAACACAATGTAATCTAACTGTTTGATATTTTGATATTTATCCCATTGGCTTTTAGATGTATGTTTTATTGATAATGTGACAAATGTTTATGTTGTATAAAAATAATGGAAATATTGTACTTTTTTTTTGCTTGACCAATATGAGCTCATTAATCTAGAGAACCTAATTCAATGTCATGCATATAATTATCCTTAAATTTATATGGACTGAATTATTTAGTATCTATTGGTTTTATGTGGTAATGTTCTTTTTGCTTAATTAACCACTATTTTGCATATGAAATAAATTTGGTTATACAATATATAGTTATATTTACATTACAAATTTCATATATAAATATAATTCAAACACCAATTCTTTCATAACATAGTTGAAATTAATTTTAATCATTACATAGTTGAAAGTTAATATAATATTCCCATAACATATACTTACCATAACCATAACAAATCATATTACAATGTTCATCAACATAAACTTCATTTCTTTTTTCTCTTTTCTCAATAAATATATGTCTTCCTTCATAAGCTTCATTTGTTCTTAAAATTCCTTAGTTGTGCTTGTTTCAACCTCCTTTTAACGTTGATAATTCTTTCTTTAATTTTTGAATGACTTTAACGGTTCACTCAATAAACTTTTCATAGTACCATTTGAAAAAGTTGCATCTCCTAACCTGAAATATTTAATTTCATTATACATACTTAAACACAAGTTTTAAATCAAATAATAATAAACTCTCACTTAATAATTGGAGCATCCATAGAATCTCCAACTAGGATTATGATTACTCTATAAAATCCTTAATGGGGTCTTTAACCCACAATACGAAGCCACATTTCCTACATTTGAACTTACTGTTGTATTAATAGATGACGATGATTCCATCTGTATACTAAAGAAAATCACAATGTAAGTTTGTCTATAAGTAAAACATTAATGCCAAATATAAGATAATCTTTGCTAGGTTATGAAATTATAGTTATACAATTAGGTTAACTAGTTCCAAGATAAGATAATCTTTCAACTAGGTCCAAGATTAGATAATCTTTCAACTAAGTCAAATATAAATCGTAACTAATAAATCAATTCCAGTGTATTGCAAACACATAAAGCTCAAGAAGTATCAATAAACTAATGCTTCTTTTTCTTCAATAGAATAACAACCTTGAGATAAACATAAATACAAATCCTTAATCTTCCCTGTTGCTTATGGTAAGATAGTCAATTACAAAGGTGAATGTAAATTATCCTCATTTGTATCCTCTATTAGACAATCACCAAATATAATATATTAAATTACCCTCATTTGTATCCTCTACTAGACAGTCACAAAACTTAGAATATTAAACAAACAAAAACATCAAAAATTAAAAAGCTCTCCAAAGAAACACTCAAACTCCCCGTTGCGTAAGTTTTGATTGTCAATTGCAAGGACGAAGATAAAACTACAACGACAATAATATTTAAATTGTTTACATTGTTATCGTTATTTATATACTTTACCAGACAACCCCCAAAGAAACACCCAAACTTCTCGTCCCACAACCCATTCCACAAATCCCTCTCCCTGACTAAGCAGCTCAACTTTAGCTTCCATAATATTCCTCCATTTCATTACATCCCTTTTGAAAAAAGACTTATAAACAAATAGAGCCTAGGTAAAAAGAAGCAAAACAATTTGCATTACCAAAGATTGTGACGGTGATGACGGGCAAGGTCGATGAAGGGTGGCAAATGAGATAGAAGATACGGTCTACATTACAAATACTTCGGAGGATGTTTTTTAGATTAGAGATAACTAGTTAATAGATTCCACCTACGATAAACCCATGAAGATAAATGAAATTCGAGATTTTAGGAACTAAGTTAGGGATTTCAAGAATTAGGGGTTTCATGTGCTTCTATTAATTAGAGAACAAAGTTAATTAGTTTAATTGTTATAATTTATTTATTTATTTAAGTTAATTTGTTATGCTAATAATATTTATGGTTAAATCACGTGAGTAGGTCCCTACAACCTTTAATATTAATCCAATTTAAATATTTTAATTTAAGCATATGAGTCTCATACTATCATGTCAAAAATTAGGTGAGATTCACATTAATATTAAAGAGGTGCTTGGTTAAGGGGATTGAGAATGAATCTATAAGTATGGAATGAAAAATATCGATTGGTTGTTTATTATGATTGAATTAACAATTTTTTGATATCTCTCTTTCCAGTATTACTCCACAGCCCCTACTTTTGAGATGAATGATTTTCATTATGACAGTCTCTGTCACACTCACGACAATAAGTGTCACAAAGGTGGCACTTATATTTTTTTATTTTTAATTAAAAGTATATTTAACTAAGATATAATTAATTAAATAATCTAATTAAAATATAACTAATTAGCTGATTAAAATATAATTAAATGATTAATTAAAATATAATTACTTAAAACATAATTAATTAATTAATTAAAATATAATAAATTTTATTTCTTAATATTTTTAACAGACCAATCACTATTAATAGAAATGATATTCATTATAATGATTATATTTATTCTCATTCTTCAATATATTTATTCTTATTCCTATTATCATTCTCCTGTGTAAACCAACTGTTCCTAACTTGTTGATTTGACAATTTCACACTTCTATCACTTTTCTCATAAATTTAGGATTAAATATGAATATTTCTCGTTTAATTTGTAATTTTCAAAACATTAGCATTCAATTTATCAAAGAATTAAATCTTAGGATTATGCTTCCATTCCGATAATAATGTGGTGGCCCTATGACAAATTGAGTAAGGGTCCTTCGTTTTCTGTTGCCATATAACTTCATTCCTGTAAGTCTATAAGCTCCATAAAATCATGCAATATTCCTCCTGCTGAGTCTTTGATCCACCCAACATAATAACAGTGAGCCACCGATGTAACGTAGCAGTATGGGATAAAGACCATCGAACAGGACACAGAGACCAAACCGATTGAGCAAAATCACAGTGAAGGAACAGGTGGTCTTCAGTTTCTGAAGAGTTGTCGCAAATAGGGCATGTATCTCTTATG
>JAOTIZ010000202.1:5499259-5515687 GCA_027123425.1 Erythroxylum panamense | reverse complement strand
CAATGTAATTGAATTCTTATACTTAGAGTAGTGAATTCTTATACTTAGAGTAGTGAATTCAATTTATAAAGAAGATGAGTTTCAATTACATGCATGAATTGAATTCATCTCATTTTATGTTTCCAAACAGCTAAATTGAATTCAATTCAGCCCTTTCCAAACGAGCTGTTAATCTTAAAGAGATGTACACGATGAGCAAGAAGACGAAGACAACATTGTAATATTACAATTATATCCTTACAAAAGGTAAATTACTCATTTATCCTTCCTAATATAATTTAATTAAATTTGTTTAAATGGCAAAGTGACAGGCTACAGTTGGGCACAGATGATTGGTTGCGTAGTCAATCCCTGTGCCGATTGCTTATGCCATAATAAAACCATAGATACGGTGAAGTAACAATTCTTGCAGCTAAGTCTGCTAGCAAGTAACCTGAGTTCATTAAGCATATACATACTATGGACGAATGAGATGGACAACTACAAATTTCCAACGCATCTTTCCTTTGATCCAACGACTCCCTTACTTTCTATCTCATCATCGTCACACTTGTGACTTATTGCTCATAGGCACGACTTCTTATTTTTTGTTTCTCGCTATTTTAGACTTTACTTACTTATTAAGTATATATACTAAGGATGAATGAAATGGATGACCACGAATTTCCATCCTACCGTCCCTTTGATCTAACAACTCCCTTACCTTCAATCTCATTGTCATCATACCTGTGACTTATTGCTCACATGCGTAACTTCTTATTTTTGTTTCTCACTATTTTGGACTTTACTTACTTATTAAGTATAAATAGTAAGGACAAATAGAATGGACGACCACGAATTTTCATCCTACCATCTCTTTCATCCAACAACTCCCTTACCTTCCATCTCATCATCGTCACACATGTGACTTATTGCTCACAGGTGTAATTCTTATTTTTTGTTTCTCACTATTTTGGACTTCACTTACTTATCATTTACTAAGGATAACCGTCTGTTCCATTCAACGACTCTCTGATTCTTTACGCAGTGATTAATAATAATAATAATAAAGAAGTGTCACACCTAAGTCACACCTGTGGCACATGTCACACCTGTGGCATATAAATTTTTTATTTAAATTTTTTTATAGAATAAAATTAAAATATAATTAATAAATAATTTTCATGTAAAGGCTCTGATTCTTTACGTCGTGATTATTATTATTACTAATAATAATAGAGAAGTGTCATGGGTGTGACATTTAAGTCACACCTATGACACATATATGTTTTTATTTAAAATTGTTTATTAAATAGAATTAAAATATAATTACTTAATTGATTAAAATATAATTAATTAATTAATTAAAATATAAATATTATTACTATATTATTAAGTAGTACATATTAATATTAAGTATATAACTTAGTCATGACCTTGTATTATTAATTGTTAATTATTATTAATTATTATATACTAATATTAAGTGTGTATATATATAACTCTTCACGGTTGTGATTAATAAGTCACAACCGTGAATTATATATTAATTATATTATTATTATTATTATTATTAAGTATTATATACTCATTTTGAATAATTACACTTGTGACTTAATAGTAATAGGCGTGACTCAAATATTAAGTAATCACGTTTGTGACTTGATAGTCACATACGTAATTCTCATGCACTGTCGTGCATGTTTTTTTGTTTTCCTTGTTACTACGCTTTTTCACGCGAACGGTTATTGTTAATTAATAAATAGACGTGTTATTTTTAATCCTTTCATATTATTATTTAATTATTAAGTATATATCTTAGTCATAACTGTTTATTATTAATTGTTTATTATTATTGAGTATTATATACTAAAATTAAGTGTATATATATAGCTTTTCAAAGTTATGACTAATATCTCAATCGTAAATTGCATATTAATTATTATTATATTATTATTAAGTACTATATACTAATATTAAGTATATATATTGGTGACAATCCTGCTTTATTAATTGCTAATTATTATTAAGTATTATATACTAATGTTGAGTATATATATAACTCTTCACGGTTGGGACTAAATTATTTAAATTAATTATGCCAATTAATTGTTATTTATTATTAGTAATAGTTAATTCTTAATTATGTTCTTATTAACTATTTAAAGTTTATTAATCCCTCCATGTTATTATTTATTAAGTATATATATATACTAAGCAGGATGAATACGCATTTTTATATTTTTATTTGATTATTAATTTAGTTTTAATTAACGCTATTGTGTCTTTTCTGCATTGTGAATTGATAGTTTTCTACTAGAAACCATCTAATTAGATTTAGATCATTGACTTTATTTAACTTTGTCATATGTTCTTTTATAATTTTTTCTTTTTATCTTGTCAGGCTTTTTCAGGTCTACTTTAACTTTCATGAATGTACTTTTACCAACATTGAAAATTGTTGTCAACTATCACCTATCCAGACTTTATAGAGCTTTTGTAATCGACTCATCATCTTTGTTTTCTTATATATGGAAGGTAATGTTGTTATTTATATGCCTCCTATTTATATGCTTAATTCTTATTTACTTATAATTCAATCTTCATTGTTATTACAGGGTGTCTAACCATTTGTTGAATTTTCAACAATCACTACAGTGGTATGTTCACTGGACTTTAAAGAATCATTAGAATTCTATAATTCATGCAATCAACCGCAAGTATCTTCCCTTCGATTTCACCCTTTGTCCGTAAAATCAACAATTAAAAATGGCTCATCCTTATCAAGGTTTTCATTTGCTGTGTCACAACATTCTAACTCAGTTAAACCATGGTATCTTATCTTAACCCGCCTAGCTTCTTTAGAAATAGGGTCCACTAGCAAGTATCCTTTAAGCTCAGCACAGATTGACCCATTGAATGCGAGATCTATCTCCTTTGCCTCACCCAGTGGTAGAATGCGCCATCGAAACTTCAACTGTTATGAACAAAACTTTATTCCCATTGACTCCCGTTCCACGTCATTTCACCACAACTGAGTTAATTAAAATTGTTGAACCGCAGACCCCACAAAAAAACCTATAAATTTGACAACTCTAATGAGTCTTTCTTACCATGCCTAAAATTTTACAGAAGCCCCTATGACAAGCGCATTTATAGGTCAAATATGCAACCATCGCTTGGTGATCTTGTCTATCATACCACCTTATCTCAAGTGATATCACATGTTTGTATCACGTCGGTTTTAAAATAAGAGTTAAGTTGAACACAGTGCAAAATCTTGTTCGTATTGTAATGGAATCCTTTTGTCTACTAGAAGATCATGCACTCTTGTTCTTATTATAATGAAGTCCTTTTGTCTACTAGAAGGTGATGTACTTATTATTTGCTTGTTTTTTACATTAACAAAACAATAATTTTTAAGTTTCGCATTATGAAAAAAATTAATATATATTTTTAAAAACATAAAGAAGACTACTAGCGTTTGATGCTTACCTTATTTAGAAGAAAATTTTTTAAATGCTCCAAAAAATTAATATAACTTATTTTATATTAAAGATTCACATTTTTCAAGATTAATATCTAATTATGATGTTTTTTATATGTATAATTTAAGATTTATTATAAGTCTTATTAGAAAATAAATACTTAAATGAGACAAATTAACATTTTGGAAGTGTCAACGTTTGTGTTATATACTTATATACGTTAAAACATTATTGTCTTTAAAATTATTATAAAACTGACCTTTAATACATATTAAAATTTCATAGTTATTGAAATCTGTATATAATTTTCAGTCATCCTACCATCTCTTTGATCCAACAACTCCCTTACCTATTTTTTTTTTTAAGATAATGGAATAGATAGTTCTGTCTTGCTATGTCGAGACTCTCTTCCTCTTGTTTCAGATAACAAGTTTTTCTTTGCATCATACTGCTCTCGTTGCATTACTTGTTTCTCTTTTACCAATATTATGGATACAGGCTCTGAAGAAGATACTCTGGTGTCTGAAATGTACCAGTGCTTGAATATCGAAGAAAACGAGGGTACCCTGGAATACGACGATGAACCAGACAACGGTGAACAACGATCTCAAGGAACTGAAAGGCAATACTGTGTGATTGGGCGACTGATAACAGAGAAAATAATCAATTTCCCAATCTTTAAACAGATTATAGCCAGTATATGGCGTCCTGTTAAAGGCATGATGATCAAAGACCTGGGAAATAATGTTTTTATTTTCCAGTTTTTTCATCCTCTCGACATGGACAGAGTATTACGAGACGGTCCATGGAATTACCAACAACAGATCCGTCTGCTACGTCGATTACAACCTACTGAGAATCCTAGACAAGTGGAATTGATCAGATTAGAATTATGGGTTCAAATACATAACATTCCAAGTGGATTTATGTTTGAAAGACTTGCTGTTGATGCGGGCAATTATATTGGAGAATACCTAGAATCGGACTCAAGGAATTTCTCACGAATTTGGCGAGACTTTATGAGAATTCGGGTGCTGATGGATATCCGACAACCACTTAAACCGAAACTTTTTGTTAAACGGCCACAAGGGGAGAAAATATGCTTGGCTTTTAAGTATGAAAGACTCAACACTTTCTGCTATTTCTGTGGCATTGTTGGACACACGGATCGTTTTTGTCGTCTTCTTTATGAACACCCTCAAATCCCCCGTGAGAAATTTGCATATGGCGCATGGTTGAAAGCAGAATCCAGAAAACCAACCCAGATCGGGGCACGATGGTTAAGATTGGAAACTAACTTATTGTAGGAGTTAAAGGAAAATCACACAGAGAGTTCGGCGACCGTTAAACACAATCCGGTGATACCTACCGATGTAGGAGAGCCCTCCTATGCCGCCGCAAATCAAGGGGATCGAATCATCCTCACTAATCAACCCAGTAGTGAATCACGGAATCATAATCCGATTCGGCCAAAGCAGGAAGTAGAGGTAAATCCCGTAAATGGAGCAATTTTACCAGTTATAGTATCTAATACAATCACGCTGGTTGACTATAAGAGGAGACGTATACAAGAAGAAACGGTGCCGGATCAAGGGGATATGGAAGAGGAACAGATCTATAATACCAGCGAATCTGGGCCAAAAAACTTGAGTTTGGTGGGCTTTGTTTTCGAAGCCCACCGTTATCCATGAGTACCTTAAGTTAGAACTGTCGGGGGCTTGGGAACCCCCGAACAGTTCGAGCTTTACAGGACTTGGTGTCCGATAAGAGACCCAATTTTATTTTCCTCATGGAAACTAAAATTTCAAGAGACAAAATACTACCAATTCAAAGAAAATTGGGCTTTGCAGGCATGTTTACGGTAGAACCTGTTGGCATTAAAGGGGGTTTAGTTTTGTTATGGAAGACAGACGGTATGGCCCATTACTTAGCTACTCACATCATCATATTGACATTGTCGTAAGTGTGGAAGGTATTAAACGTTGGCGTTTAACTGGATTCTACGGATATCCAGAACGTCACAGTCGACATTTGGGATGGAACTTGCTCCGACGACTTCAAACCCAGTCGGCCTTGTCGTGGTGCGTCATTGGCGATTTTAACGACATTATGTTTCCTTCAGAAAAACAAGGTAGCCACACGCATCCTCGAGCTCTGATGGAGGGATTTCGACAGACATTATTTTCTTGTCATCTCTATCATTTGGGGGCAAAAGGTTCACTATTCACATGGGAAAATCGGAGATTTGAAGCTGCAATGGTACGGGAGAGGCTCGATAGGGCGATAGCCACCACCGCATGGTCCTCTTCGTTCTGGATGGCACGCGTTTCCACTCTCCAAACCGACTCCTCTGATCACTTACCCATCTTCTTATCTTTGGGTGTTCAGTTGAAGACATTTGTGAGTAAGCGTTTCCGATTTGAGAATGCGTGGACAGTGGAAGAAGAATGTAGACAAAGAATTAAAAGGGGTTGGATGAAAGATTCCTTTGCTTCGATTCAAGACCGACTTCATAATTGCTCTCACGATTTATAGATTTGGGCAAATTCTAAGAATGAGGGATTTCAATTACAGATTACATAGTTGAAGCAGCAGATGGCTTTTTTGCGTCGGCAGACTACACTAAACATGGGGGCCCTCAAAGAGGTAGAACAACAATACGGTGCGTTACTCCTACAGCATGAACTGTATTGGAAACAGAGATCGAAGCAACACTGGCTGACGGAAGGCGACTCAAATTCGAAATTCTTTCATCTGAAGGCTTCTCATAGACATCGTAAAAACTTTATTTCCAGACTGAAGAACAATATAGGGGAATGGATTGATTGGGATTCTGGTTTACCGAACATGATCTTGGATTATTTTCAACAACTATTTACCTCCTCTCGTGGTGATACAGCTCCGATTTTAAATACTGTGGAATGCAAGGTTACTCCACTGCACAACAACCTGTTAATAGCCCCATACACAGCAGAGGAGGTAAAATCCACATTATTTTCAATGCACCCTGATAAATCGCCAGGACCAGATGGTTTCAACCCAGGTTTCTTTCAGACTTATTGGGATTTAATTGGGAAGGATGTGGTTCAAGCTTGCCTTCGCACTTTGAATGATGGTGACCCTTTGCCTGGCTTAAACAGAACCAACATTATTCTTATACCGAAGAAACAAAATTCAGAGACTATAGCTGACTTACGACCGATTTCTTTGAGTAACGTTACTGACCGAATCATCTGTAAGACAATAGCCAACCGATTGAAACAAATTCTACCACATATTATTTCGGATACTCAGAGTGCCTTCATTCCAGATCGGTTGATTACCGATAACATCATTGTGGTTTATGAATTGTTCCATTCTATCAAGCGGAAAACTCAGGGTACAGTGGGCTCTCCAGCACTCAAAACAGACATGAGCAAGGCTTATGATATAATAGAGTGGGAGTATCTGCAACAGATTATGCTGAAGTTGGGATTTTATGAAACATGGGTTTCAAGGATTATGAACATCGTAACATCGGTGACCTATTATTTTGTCCGCGGAAACGAAGAATATGGACCGTTGATTCCCAATAGAGGCTTGCGACAAGGAGACCCGCTGTCTCCATATTTATTCATCATTTGTGTGGAAGGCTTATCTGCAAGCTTACAACAATCACAAGCCCGAGGACATATTCATGGGACGGTCATTGCAAGAGGGCAACTCCAGTGTCACATCTATTTTTTGTTGACGATGCTATTTTCTTTGTTAGAGCTACAGTGGAAGAGGCAAATACATTGAAAACTACCTTGCATCTTTATGAACAGGTGTCGGGGCAACAAATTAATCTTGGCAAATAAGGTATATCCTTCACTCCTAATACTCCCTCTATCATGAAAGAATCGATATGCCACACTTTAGGGGTTGCAGAAACTTCGGAACCTTCCAATTATCTGGGCATGCCGTCGGTCATAGGAAGGGGTAAGAGACAAGTTTTTCATTATGTGACAGAAAAACTTACAAAGCGGCTACAAGGATGGAAAGCTAAGGTGTTGTCCAAAGTTGGGAAAGATATTTTGTTACGAACGGTTGCACAGGCTATGCCCAACTATCTGATGTCGCTTTTTTTACTACCACTGTCTACTTGTCAAGAGCTGAAGACCTTGATAAACGGCTTCTTCTGGCATAATGGGGGAAGAGATAACAGAGGTCTACGATGGATGTAATGGAAGAAGCTAACCGTACCAAAAAATTTTGGCGGCTTGGGGAACCGAGATTTTAGACACTTTAATCTTGCTCTTTTGGCAAAGCAAGGATGGAGACTTCTTAAATTTCCAAATTCGATCGCAGCAACAATCCTTAAAGCCAGATACTTCCCTAATACAGATTTCCTTTCAACAGACTTGGGAAACAACCCTAGCCAAATTTGGAGGACTATACATCAAGCCAAGTCTATTTTGCTCCAGGGATGTCGAAGAAGGGTTGGAGATGGGCATGATATACAGATCTGGCGCGATCCTTGGTTGATGGATGATAACGACCCGTTCATACAATCAGATTTTAATGCGGAAGTTACTTACGCTGCCGATATAATGGAAGATCATCGGTGGAATGAAACAAAAATTAGAAGAGTCTTCACCCAACGAAACGCAGACCTGATTTTACAGATCCCACTTAGCTTATCAAGACGGCATGATGATTGGTTGTGGATGTTTAACAATCAAGGAGAGTATAGAGTAAAAGAAGGGTATAGACTGGCTATGGAAGATGTGAACATAGAGTTTCAAGACACAGGATTCCCATGGGAGAAGATTTGGCAGTTACATATTCCTGGTAGGGTCAAACTATTTATCTGGAGGCTTTTGAGGAAGGTAATTCCGTGTAGAGCCAATTTAAATGGACGACATGTTGACATAAGAGATACATGCGCAATTTGCGACAACTCATCAAAAACTGAAGACCATCTATTTCTTCACTGTGATTTTGCTCGATTGGTTTGGTCTCTTTTCTCTGTTGACTGGTCTTTCCCATACTATTACGTTACATCGGTGGCTCACTGTTATTATGTTGGGTGGATCAAAGACATAACAAGAGGAATATTGCATGCTTTTATGGAGCTTATGGACTTACATGAATGAAGTTATATGGCAGCAAAAAATGAAGGATCCTTACTCAATTTTTCATAGGGCCAACACGTTATTATTGGAATGGAAGAATGCTCAACACAGGAGACACAATTCATCAGCAAGGCTTCAACCCATATACCCTTCCAAGTGGCAAGCACCCGCACTGAATCACTATAAATGTAACGTTGATATGGCACTCTTATCTTCGGATTTTTATGGATTGGGAATGGTGATCCGAGACTGCAAAGGGCTAAACTGTGCAGGCAAGTTAATGATTTTACCTGGATGGAGGAATCCTCAAATTGGGGAAGCATTATGTTTTCGAGAAGCTCTTAGTTGGATAAAAAGCCTCTCTTATGGGCCTATTTGTGTGGAAACGGATTGTCAAATAATTACTCAATTTCTAATATCCGTGCATCACTTTCCATCATATTTTTTTATGATTATTGAGGATTGTAAAGCTCTTCTTCAAGAGCATCGGTTTATTTCCACTGCTTTTGTTAAAAGATCAGCGAATCAGGTTGCTCATAAAATAGCTAGGACGGCCAATTCTATGTCTGATTTTAAATGAGGGGTATGCCCTCCTTTTTTCCTGTATGACGTTTTATCCTTAGACATGAATAATATGCGCTGAGCGCAATCTTTAACGTTTAAAAAAAAAATCTTAGGATTAAATATGCCTTTTTCAAAACATTAGCATTCAATTTATCAAAAGAATTAAATCTTACGATTGAATATGCCTTTTTTTTTCCCTAATCAGAATCAATCAGAACGCATAATATAATCAAGTTGATGTTAACTTTAATTATATTTCAAGTTGATGTTAACTTTAATTATATTTCAAGTTGTTGTTAACTTTAATTATATTTCAAGTTGATGTTAACTTTTATTATATTTCAAGTTGATGTTAACTTTAATTATATTAAGTTAATCGCACTAAGTTAGAGCCATTCTAAAATCCAACCAGCCCCGAGCACTAAACCTAAAAGCAACAAAGTTATAAAGTTTAGAACCTTTGAAACCAAGATAGCAACATGTTCATGGCTCCTCGAACCCAATTCCTTCCCTCCACTTTCATTTCTCCTCTCAAACCCAAAACCTACCTCCTTCAATCTCCTCCACCCTCTAAGCTCTTCGCTGTCACATCCTCTTCAAACCCTCCAATCTCCGGCCGTAGACTCCGCGTCGCCGTCATCGGAGGCGGCCCTGCAGGATCCTCCGCCGCCGAGACTCTCGCTGCAGGCGGCGTCGAGACATTCCTCTTCGAACGCAGCCCTTCCACCGCCAAGCCCTGCGGCGGAGCAATCCCTCTTTGCATGCTCGACGAATTCTCCATTCCTCTCCACCTCGTCGACCGACACGTGACGCGCATGAAGATCATCTCCCCTTCAAATGTAACCGTCGATTTCGGCTCCAAAACGCTAAAACCCCAGGAGTCCATCCCCATGCTGCGTCGCGAAGTACTCGATTCCTTTCTCCGATCTCGCGCACAATCCAACGGCGCTCATTTAATCACCGGCTTGGTGACCAGTCTCGAACTGCCATCCTCCCCAACTAAACCGTACATCGTCCACCACACGATTAACAACTCCAAAAAAACCCTCGCCGTCGACGCCGTCATCGGAGCCGACGGCGCCAACAGCCGAGTCGCAAAATGCATAAAAGCCGGAGACTACAACTGCGCGATCGCGTTTCAGGAGAGAATCAGATTGCCAGAAGACAAAATGGTGTACTACCAAAACCTTGCCGAGATGTACGTCGGCGACGACGTCTCACCGGACTTCTACGCTTGGGTGTTCCCGAAATGCGACCACGTGGCGGTAGGAACAGGCACGGTGCGAGGGAAGAAAGACATCAAGCTCTACCAGAGAGGCATCAGAGAGAGAGCGAAAGAAAAGATAAAGGGGGGACAGTTGATGAAAGTGGAGGCGCACCCAATACCGGAGCACCCCCGAGCGCGACGGGTGAGGGGGAGGGTGGCGCTGGTGGGGGACGCGGCCGGGTACGTGACGAAGTGCTCAGGCGAGGGGATATACTTCGCGGCGAAGTCGGGGAGGATGGCAGGGGAGGCGATAGTGAGGTCGTCGGAGGGAGGGGAAAGAATGGTGGAGGAGGAGGATTTGAAGAGGGAGTACTTGAGGGAGTGGGATAAGAAGTATGTGGGGACTTACAGGTTTCTGGATAAGTTGGAGAAGGTGTTCTATGGGAGCAACGTGGGGAGGGAGGCATTGGTGGAGGTGTGTGGGAGTGAGTATGTGCAGAGAATGACATTTCAGAGTTATTTGTATAAGAAGTTGGCCAGGGGGAATCCATGGGATGATGTGACGATGGTTTTGGGGACCATTGGGAGCTTAGTGAGGTGTAGCATAATTGGGAGGGAGATGGAGGCTTTGACCCTCTAGTTGTGGCAGTCCAATGTTATGAAGAACATGAAAGGCTGTTTGTTAACTTCTCGTGTTGTTAATCTTTCTTCTATGAACTGAAGTTTCTTTCTCCTCTTAAAATGAGAAATTGCGGTTGATATTTTTCGATTTTATTAATTTTAAAATGTTAAATGTGTATAATAATTTATTAATGTAATTTAAATAAATTAATAATTTAAAATTAGATAATAATTATTTATAGTTAACATTTACGTATTTAATATATAAAGTGATATATAATAATATCTTGTGATAATTTTTAGTAAATTCACTCAAAAATTTAATTTTATATAACTTTGAATAATATATTTAAAAGTTTTTTAAAATTATTTTAATTTAGTTATCAAAAATTTTAAAAATTTAAATTTAGGGCTAATATTTTATAACTTGTATAAGAAGTCAAAAAGTTATTTTGAATATGTTATTTCAATTAATTATTATTATATTTTCAATTATCTTCCCCTTTTTATTTAAATTTTATTAATATTTTAGTATGGAAAGATAAGAATTTAAAGATGTAAATGTCTAATAATTAATATTAGATCGTTATAAATTTAATTAAATTTAAAAAATATTAAAATATTAAAATATGATTAGAAGATATTATCTTTTAAGATTTTTAATAATAAAAATTATTAAAATAAATTAATTAAAAAATTAATTAAAAATTAATTAAAAATTTAACAAGTCAAAATTTTTATAATTTTCTTATTTTGCTTTTGAATGCTAAACAAATGTAAGAAAATGAAATAAGATAATTTATCAATATGTATTTATTTTAATCCGTATTTTAGCAGCAGGCGGTTGAGTTCCTAAACGCAGCGCATCGTACCTGTCCAGCCCTCTCAAAACCTTTGAACACAAAACTGTATAGACTAGAAAGAGCCAGAACACCTATAGGAAGAAAAACCCTAACATCTCTCTTTCTATCTTTTTCTTCACACTCTCGACTCTACTCTCTTTCACTCTCCTCTCCGTTGAAGGTTGTGTCTTAGCAATGGCGGCCATGCTGGTAAGTAAAGTAGATTGTTGAGATGTTTAGTTTGCTGTCTCTGATCTGATATACTGATTCTTCTTCTTCAAATGAAACAGCAACCGCAGATCATACTGTTGAAGGAAGGAACCGACACGTCGCAAGGAAAGGCGCAGCTGGTGAGCAACATCAACGCGTGCACGGCGGTTGCCGATGTGGTCAGGACCACTCTGGGACCAAGAGGGATGGACAAGCTCATCCACGACGATAAGGGTAATGTCACCATTTCCAACGACGGCGCCACCATTATGAAGTTGCTTGACATTGTTCACCCTGCCGCCAAGATCCTCGTCGACATTGCCAAGTCTCAAGACTCTGAGGTATCAGTATGACCATCAATTTGAAGCCTTGTTTAAAATTAATTTCCAATACTTATGATGTGAAGTTTTTTTCAACGTTGAACCACTACAGGTTGGTGATGGAACTACTACCGTTGTTCTACTTGCTGCTGAATTTTTGAAAGAAGCCAAGCCCTTCGTCGAAGATGGTGTCCAGTCGCAAAATTTAATTCGCAGTTATAGGACTGCTAGCCATTTAGTAGGTTTTTTGTTGTTGTGCCGCTGAGATTGTAATGTTTGTTGGGTGTGGATTTCGTTTCTATATTCTGATGTTTTGGAATTCCTTATTGTAGGCAATTGAGAAGGTCAAAGAACTAGCTGTCAGCATAGAAGGGAAGAGTCTGGAAGAAAAGAAAACTTTACTAGCCAAATGCGCTTCTACAACGCTTTCTTCTAAACTGATTGGTGGGGAGAAAGAGTTCTTTTCATCTATGGTTGTTGATGCTGTTATTGCTATTGGTGATGAAGATAGGTTAAATATGATTGGAATAAAGAAGGTACGGATGGTTCTTCTAGTTTTGATCCCTCATCGTCCGTTTGCTATTGTTCCGGTGCAAATTTGAGTAGGGATTTTGGAAAGTATTTCCTGTTCAGAGCTAACAAAACCTTAATTTTCAGTATGTTTTGAGATTTTTTTCTGCCTTTTTTCAGGTACCAGGTGGTACTATGCGAGATTCTTTTCTAGTAAATGGGGTTGCTTTTAAGAAAACTTTTTCATATGCTGGGTTTGAGCAGCAACCAAAAAAATTTGTAAATCCCGAGATTCTTCTACTAAACATTGAACTGGAGCTGAAATCTGAGAAGGAAAATGCAGAAATAAGGTACTGGGCTTCTTTTTCCATTTGACTTATATGTGTCGGTAAGAACTGCCTTGGTTAAGATTTTGCTACTGTTTTGTCATATTCGCAGGCTATCAGATCCAGCACAATATCAGTCAATTGTTGATGCAGAATGGAATATCATTTATGACAAGTTGGATAAGTGTGTACAGAGTGGGGCCAAAGTTGTTCTTTCACGTCTTGCTATTGGTGATTTAGCAACACAGGTGAGTCCCCTTCATTCTTATATGTTTCTCAGTACTTTTGAAAGATGCTGAGGGAATTAGAATAATTTGGTACTTTACTGAACCCTTCTGATTGTGGGTATGAGCTTTTAATTCAGCATTACTCTAATTCCCTTCCATTAAGAAAATTGTAGGGGAAAAAAAACTAATGCTGAAGAATGTTTCAATTCAGAAATAGCAGATAAGACTGAGTTTCTTGTTATTGTGATCGCTTTTTGGTTTTGGTAAGGTTTGAGGAAAAGTTTATGTTCATTGTCAATGGAAATCTTGTTTCTATATTTATATCAGCTAGTTTTTAGTAGTTGATCTTAATTTCTGTGGTTGCTAAGCAGTCTCATGGCAGACTCTTTTTGAAGTGTTTGAGTTGTGATGCATGGAATGCTCAATAGCGATGTCAAAGCTCAAAAAAAAAAAAAGAATTTCTACATATAGCATTGATCCTCGCAATAAATTTTTTAGACTCCTTTTTAGATATCTTTTAAGTGCATTTTTAGTACAGTATTTTGCAGATCGAGATATTTTCTGTGCTGGCCGTGTAACTGAAGAAGATTTGCAAAGAGTTGCTGCAGCGACTGGTGGAACTGTGCAAACAACTGTCAATAACATAATTGACGAGGTCAAGTCTTTTTTTTTTTTCCTTTTGTCTTTGCAGTGCATAAGACTAAGTTATCCTTGCTACTCATCTTTATGTAAAAAGCATTCACTTTTCTTTTTCCTGAAAGGAATGGTGTTTTTGTTGTTTGATGTGAAAGGTTCTCGGAACTTGTGAGGTGTTTGAGGAAAGGCAAGTTGGAAATGAGAGGTTTAATATATTTAGTGGATGCCCTTCTGGAAGAACAGCTACCATTGTTCTGCGTGGTGGGGCTGATCAGGTTTGTTACTTGTTGAAGGAATGTACTGATGGTTCACTATTGTTATACTCTGTGTTCACCTTTAGTTTCATGTCGTCAGTTCATTGAGGAAGCTGAAAGGAGTTTACATGATGCAATCATGATAGTTAGAAGAGCTTTGAAGAACTCAACTGTAGTTGCTGGTGGTGGTGCTATTGATGTATGTTTTATTCCCAAAGTTAATTCATCATGGACACATGTATCAGCCTAGTTGGTAAATTTTAAGTTTTCTAATGACAGATGGAAATAAGTCGCTACTTGAGGCAGCATGCTCGCACAATAGCTGGAAAGTCTCAGCTATTTATTAACTCTTATGCAAAAGCACTTGAGGTAAGTGATCTGTATGTTCTTCTGCTTGACTACTGACATGATTAAGGAATGTCATATGAAACACATGGCGACATTTGTTATTTTTAAGTTTGAGTTTAATTTTCATACAGTAGGTAATACAATGCATTTTGTTAGTTTAAGTCTTTATCTTTATTGCAGGTCATTCCACGACAATTATGTGATAATGCTGGATTTGATGCAACTGATGTCTTGAACAAGTTGAGACAGAAACATGCACTTCCATCTGGTAAAGTTTCTGTTTTTTTCTTTATTGGTATTTCGCTGCGCAAGCATTCTTTCTAATTTTTAAGTTGCTAGGTTTAAGGTTGCCATCATAAAGCAATCCTTGTCTATATCCTGCCATTGTTTACCTGTGGTATCTCCTGTTAAAAGGGCTTGCATTAATTGCTTGATTGGACTGCGTATTCTTGGCCTTGTATTTGATACGATTGTTGACTTTTCGAGCCTTTTAACAGGTGAGGGTGCACCTTATGGAGTTGATATTAACACAGGTGGAATTGCGGATTCATTTGCTAACTTTGTTTGGGAGCCAGCTGTTGTCAAGGTTGTTGATTTTTTATCTTTTAATCATAATTGTTAGCAAACAAGGTGTTACCCTGTGTTGATTTGATTTCCTCGTGCTTTTATGAATTTGTTACAGATCAATGCTATAAATGCTGCTACTGAGGCTGCGTGTCTTATTTTAAGTGTAGATGAGACGGTTAAGAACCCTAAGGTAAGGCTCATGGTATTTAGTTAGATTAAATTTTACAGTGCTTCTTATCGTGGAAATTGATCCCTGGAGAATTGCTGCTTATCTTCTTGTCATGTTTGAACTACTGGTCTTCTACTGGTCTTCTGCTCAAAGTACCAATCGGTACTTTGGAATTCACTCCGTGCTACTTTACATATTGCATAAATCTTCATAATGGGAAAAGGAGTAAGTTATATGAAATAAAGCTGTATTAATGCATTGTCTGGTAATTGATATCATAGATGCAATAGTTTGTACTTTGTAGCTTCGATGATATATGAGTTTTCCTTGTTCTGGCAATGCAGTCTGAAAGTGCCCAGGGAGATGCCGCTGCAAGTGCTATGGCTGGCCGAGGACGTGGAGGTGGTGGTTTTCGAGGTCGTGGACGTGGAATGCGAAGACGGTGAGCAATGAGCTTAGTGGATTCTATTTTGTTGCAAGTGTTTTGTGGTGTATTAAAATGGTTTTGAAGGGGTGCCAAATCAAAATTTTGCTTCATTGTTCTGGACTTGCAAAATGATCTTAGCTGTATTATTACCGAGTTTGATCATTTCATGTAAAACTTGTGATATTGCTATTTGACATCTAATTTAACACTAGTGGACTTCCTTCTTTGCGAGAAGGGGCCTTTCTGCTTTGGGTGTTTAAGCTCTAGTGTTTCTAGCTGAATTACTTCTTATTTATCTATCCTTCATAAAAATGAGATAACATGTTCCGAAAAGCATCTCCAAAATCGTTTCCACAAGAAGTGCCAGGGAAGAACCATATGAGAAACGGCCTCAAATCTTCTGACCCGGGTACTCTGTACCTAGCCAGTGTCAGAGGATTTGAGCCATCCATTTTATTTAAATGGATGGCTCAGATCCTCTGGCACTGGCTAGGTACAGAGTACCTGGGCCAGAAGATTTGAGGCCGTTTCGAGATCAGATCCTCTGGCAGCCAGTGCTAGAGGATCTGAGCCATCCATTTAAGTGGAATGGATGGCTCAGATCTTCTGGCACTGCTAGGTACAGAGTACCTGAACC
>JAOTIZ010000202.1:5419881-5455632 GCA_027123425.1 Erythroxylum panamense | reverse complement strand
GATGGAGCAGATGGCCAAGGACAAACAGCATGCGGAGGAGATGGCTAAGCTTAGGCAGGAGATGGAAATGTTAAAGAAGGGGAGCAACAGTTCAGAGCATCCATGATCATTACGACAATAATTACCATAACATTGTCATGTGTTCTTAATTAAAAAACATAAGGCATTTGTTATTTCATCTTTTCAAATTATTAAAATAATTTCTTTTTAATATTTTATTAATTATTAATTTTCTCATTATTCATTATTCTAACGCAACAAAAATTAATCAAGTGAACATATAATATAATCATTATGGTAAAAAAAATATTTAATCAGTCATTACCGACGGTCATGTGACCGTCGGAAAAGTTCGCCTAGTTACCGACGGTATGATATACCGTCGGAACATGTCGTCGAAGATAATACCGCATCACCGACGGACCGAATGACCGTAGCAATATTTCTCCGACGGAATCGTTCTTCCCATACCGTCGTTAATTAAATACCGACAACACTAATTCGGTCGGTAATTTCATCGTAACATTGCGACGGAAAATGTCGGTCGGTATTTTTAGCTTCGAACATTTCACCGACCGAATTGTGCTCCACCAAATTCCGTCGGTGATTAATTCCACCGACGGAAATCTGTTTGTTACCGACGGAAGTTTCCGTCGGTAAAACATTGATTTCTTGTAGCGCAATGACTTATTGGGAAAGGCAATCGGGTGACCGTCCTGTTGCAAGACAATGCTTATCCTCTGACCATTTACATCGGCCTCCACTACAAAAGGTTTAGAAGCAATGCTAACATTGGAGTTGATGTAATTTCTTTTTTTAATGTTTCAAAAGCAATTCTCTCTTCTTGTTGCCAAATCCAGTTAGCTATTCGTTCCTTCTTCAATAAATCAGTCAGTAGCTTGGCTATTAATCCGTATCCTTTAATAAACCTTTGATAATACCCCATAATGCCTATAAAGCCCCTTAAATTCGTAATTCCCTTAGATTTTAGCCACTCTTCTATCATCTTAACCTTTTGACTGTCTGTTGCAACTCCTTCCAAGATTGTATATCTCAGATACTCAATTTGAAAAACACATTTACTTCATTTCAAGAACAACTGATTGTCTTTCGAGTTTGTAGACACTGAAATGTGTTCAACATGTAGTTGTAGCAATGAACTATAAATGAGTATATCGTAAAAAAAACAGGTATGAAATGACTAAAAAATGGTTTCAATAATTCGTTCATTGGGCTCTGAAATGTTGAAGGATCATTCGTCAAGCTGAATGGCATGATCAAAAACTTGTAGTGGCCCTCGTGTGCTATGAACTCTGTTTTGGGAGTATCCTCCAGTTGCATTCGGATCTGATGATACCCTGAACACAGGTCCAACTTGGTGAATCAGTTAGCCCTATATAGCTCATCCAACAGTTTTTCAATCAATGGTATCGGGAATTTGTCTTTTATTATAAATTTGTTAAGTTCCCGGTAGTCCACGCATATGTGCCATGTATCATCCTTCTTCTTCATCAAAACGACTGGCGATGCATAGGGTCCGTAACTGTGTCTAATGAACCCCTGTTTCATGAGGTCCCTCATTGTCTGTTCTATCACATCTTTATGTACTCTAGAGTATCGGTATGGACGCACGTTAACTGTTTCAACCCCTTCCTTCAGAACAATCTAGTGATTTTGTTTGCGGTCCGGCGGAAGTTGAATGGGTTCCTAGAAAATCTCTGCATACTCCGACAAGATTGCATTGATTTGATCGAATGCGCTCCATTGTTCATCCTTGAACCTCATTTATTGCAATTGAAACTCGATAGGTGTTAGTTTTAACATGAATAGCTGCCCGTCTATTGGTCTGTGCAAAAGCTTTTGGAATCCTTTACTAAAGAGAACCCAAGACTTCCCTTTTGGATTTCTATAAAGGGTTATCACCCTTCCTTCCCACTGAAACATCACCGTCCATTCTCTAAAGTTACACAGCACGTCGTTTAACCCAATCAACCATTGCACCTCTAGAACGACGTCATAGCCCCCCAATGATAGAATCAATGCGTCCATGGTAAACTGAGCCCCTTGCACCATCCAAGCAAAATTCCTGCAATGTTGATTGCATTTCAACTGTAAGCCACCACCTATTGTTATAAATATTGGTTCTACACCTATTGTTATAAATATTGGTTCTATCTCCTATTTGTCGCACCCTCCTTTTTTTTATACGATTGATGAATCCACAAAATTATATGTACTACCATTATCGATCATAATTTGAATTTGTCGTCTCTGATATATGCTTACTACTCTCATCAGTTTGAATTCTTTATTCCTCGAATATCCCAATATAGCTTGCATGGAAACCATAGGGCCATCATTTTCTCTTGGGCTTCCCTCCAATTCTTCCTTTTCTAGTTCAGGTGAATTTTTTGAACTATCTTCCTCTCTAGAAATCACATAAAATTATAATTGTCTCTTCTTACATTTGTGACCTAAGGTGTATTTCTCATCATACTAGAAACAGAGCCCCTTTGCTCTATTCTCATTGAAATCTCTATTGCTAATTTGCCTTTGTGGTTTAAACGATCTTATCGAAGAGGAGGATCGTGATGTTGTCATTGGGGTTGGCAACAATCCTTCGAAACTTGAGTTCTTTGCTATGTTGGTGGCTGGTTGCCCTTTCGAATGGAAGTTGGAATGACAACTAGTATTCATGTTCTTTGTGACAGTGTTTCGATTTAATAGAATATTGCCTGCAGATATCAATATGGCTTCTTGCTTTCGGGCCAGCGTGTATACTTGATGCAAGGAATTTGGTTCATATAGCTTCACCGTCACATCAATTTTTGGTCAAAGTCCTTTAATAAAGAACCCGGCTAAGTATTCTTATGGTAAAGACAACCAGTTGGAAGGGTGATCAAATAATGCGCAGTACTCCAATGCCGTTCTATCTTGTTTTAAATCCTTAAAATTGCCTACTGTGTCATCGAAAATTTCTGTATAAAATCATTGTTTAAGTGCCCTGGTGAATTCATCACAATCAATTGCCTCTGTCTTTTTACGGTTTCTGATATATAGTCGATACTTACGCTCGCTCATCCTTATATAGAATAGCAACATTCACCTTCGTTTATTTTGGAGTTTGATCCAGAGAAAATTATTGCTCACAACGATAGAGCCATAGCTTGACATTCTCACAGTCAAATGATGGAAATTCAATTCTGTTAGGATTTATTTTTAATATATCCTATTTTTATTTTTGGCATTTAAATTAAATTGGACATGGGAATTCTCTTTGGAAAAGGATTCTTGGTTGTCTAGTGCAATTCTATTTGTACAAGGATTCTTCCACGGTAATCTTGTGTAAGTGGCGTGAATAACTGATGTGGGTAACTAAAAATATATTACTTATGGGCTGACGTGGAATAGGTTATGTGGGTATCCTTGGATCTGAAGATTTGAACTAGGTTTTTTGTGTACTGAAAAAAGACTGCGCTGTTGGTGGGTATGGGCTGCTGCGTTTTCTGCACTGGTTCCTTTGTTGAAGTTGTTCCTTGGGAAGGTGTTTTTGGTGGGCAGCAGTATACATTCAGTAATCAGTGAGGAGATAAGTTCTAAGCTAAAGATTGTTATGCGATCTTGTTTTATTTGTTCTTTGTCTTTAAGTAGATAGAGCTTGAAAAATCCTCTGACGAGGTTAACACGAGTTGGTCGTGTTATTGGGTGTGAAGATCTTTCACGGGTAGTTTGGTTTTGGGTTAGTTACATAGATTGAGTATCACGGAGTTGATCGATCTTTGTATTTTTTTTGTGAACCACGGTGAAAGTGATTAATCTGGGTGAGGGCCCCGCAGACGTAGGCAAGATTGCCGAACTGCGTTACCAAACGTCGGTGTGTTATTTGGTGTTTTACTCTTGCGATTACTGAATTATTTGTGCTGGATAATTTATCTTAGGTAGTCTGCGAATTTATTGACATCTTAGTTATTTCAGGATTTTTGTTCCTTAGTTGTCACAATATGTTAGTCAATTTGAGTTTATAAGTGAAATTACAGAAATTGGTTTTGTAAAATATGTAAGGGTTATTTATAAGAAAAAGCCACTCGTATGATCAAATAAACGACGTTAAAATAATTAATATAACCAAGATATATAAGTAAAAAAATTGTAATTCATGCATTAACGGTCAATCAAATTTTATTTTTATTGAATAAAAAATCAGATTTTTCTTAATAATTTTTATTTAATTTTAAATTTTACTTTAAAAAAGAAGTATTAAAATTTAAAAATATTAAATTTTTATAACAATCTGTATTACAATGATTTGACATATATATTTGATATTATAATTTTTAATAATAAAATATCATTTTTATCTTTTTTAATTGTGATTTTATCTTGGTCGATTGGGCTTATTTTGACTCGAAAGTCACCATTGGACAAAGTCTTGTGCATCTTATGGAACCCAATTGAGAATTGGTCTATTAAGCTCCTTAGTTTGATGCTTTGTCTGTTTGATTCTATAGCCATTCACAAAAAGGTTACATTCTTTAATTGTTAATCATAGCCACTCTATTCATTAAAAATAAGATTGTATATTATTAAATGTCTGGTTTATATACTATTAAATTTTTTCAGATCTCACGTATTAGTGAAATTTTTATTAAAGTATCATTATTTTTTTTACATGTTAAAGATACATTTATTGTATTTTTATAATCAATTGTCCTCAAGTGAAAGACGCCTTGTCTTAAATGTTACATGGGTCCAATTATCTCCTACCAAACCCTTGATATATATGATAGGATGATTGGCTAACAAAGTCTTCCACTTGAAAATTTTGGTATGGTTGGTTTGTTTCCATTTCACCTACTCACCAAGACTTTATACTATCATATGACAAATGAAGTTAATGAGGATATTTATATTTCCATGATATGGTTTTGAGTAATTTTGCATTCTACACTTGCTCCTCCTCACCAACCTTGATGTGACTTTTTGGTTGCTTTTATTATTAAATCATGACTATGTTCAACTTAAGCCATATTTGAGATTTGACATTTAGGTTGATAAGATAACGACTTTGAGTAAACAAAAGTGGAGTGGGTGGGAGATTTGTCTTCTTGTAAATTTTAATTCTCAAAACTCAATATTTCTACATTTTTTTCACACTTATATTATAATTCCTCTAAATGAAACTCATAAATAACAAGAATAAAAATAACAATAATAGCAACAATAATTCAATAAAAATTCTATTAATACACAGATCTAACGAAATACAGTAGTTCGTAACTTTACCTTTAATTAATTGGAAAATTATTTCTGAATGACTCTCATAAAAAATCTAAATGAAATTCGTAATATATCTTATGTGCAGTTTAAAAAGATATTAGAAAGTAAATTACGTGATTAAGAACAAATTCAAAATACTGCCTTCAGAAATGAAATTAAACAATAATACAAATTTTTATAATTTTAAGGGTATTTATAAGCATTTTAAATCATCCTTTATTGTATCAAAAGGAATAGAAAACCTACTTGAGTGGGTATTATGATCCAACATCCAATATTTACTTGAGGAAGCAGCAAATATCATTTCATGCAATCACAATCTTCTTCAAGCAATTAATCTTAATGTTATCATCAATTTATATAATATTATTTATTCATATAAATTTAATAATAAGAAGGTGAGCTTTTTTGTGACCATAAAGTCTCGAGTTTAACTTACGAAAACAGTTTTTTGTAAAAATTCAAAAGGCAAGTTGCGTACATTATGATTCTTTTCAGACATTGCAAAGCCAAAAGTCTTGTGTAGTGATTATAAATTTAATAATAAAACTTTTATTTTTTTCGAGATTTTTTGTCTAAATAGATATCAATATTAAAATTTTAATCAAAGATTAAAAATTATATGAATTTATTTAATTTTTTGCTAAGCGGAAAGCTTGTATACTAATTTCGTTGTCTTTTTTTAATAAGTTTAATAATAAAGTTTTTATTTTTATCAAGATTTTTTGTCTAAATAGATATTAGTATTAAAATTTTAGTCATAAAAATAAAAAATTTATACGAATTTATTAACACTCTTGCCTTTTGTTAAAAATAGTGTAGAAATCGAATAGCGAATTTAATAAACAATTTTAATAGACAACACCGTAAATTGAAAAGCACTTAAAATAAGTAATGATATTTAGATCTAGAGAGACACAATCAATTGATATAGAAAGTACTATAAATGTGATGAACACGGTTTCTTACCCCACACTTGCTCCCTTCGCATCTCTAAAGCTCATATCTGTTCAGTCTCTAACACTCTCCTTTTCATCCTCTTCTCGTTCTCGTTCTTTGCTTTACTTCTCTTTTCCTACTTTTTCCGTAAGGTACGTGTTCGAAACACATTCTCTTTCCACTTCGTTCTAATTTGTTGAATTTTTAAAGTTATCTGATGTAAAGATTGAAACTTTATTCATTTCTTATGAATACTTTGTTTTTAGGATCGTTTGTTTTTGGTTGAAGTAGATTTTGTAAAGTGGGGTCTTTGTATGAGGAACTGTGACTAATTCGTTTGATTCTAGTTGTGATCTGGATCTCTTTTATGTTAAGTTCGTTCCTTTTATAGATCTGGGAAATAGGCAGTTCGCCAGTTGTTGAACTAACTGATATTGGATTTAGAACAGGGTAGTGTTTATGTAGTCGTGTATTCAAAAAAGGGCATGCTTCGATTCAACTCTCTTCTACGTTACGGTTCTTAAAAACGCAGTTTATTTTCATATTCTAATTTCTTCTTGTTGCTTAGTATTTTCAGCACAAAGCTGGAAGCTTACTTTCTTTTTAATATCTACCTGTTCCATTTATGCTTTAGAGTCTAACACGAGTGACTTGAAACGGATCCTTTTTGTACATGCTCCTTATTCCTGGTATATCTTACTGAAATATTCCTTTCATAAATGATAGTTGCATTGCAACTTTCTTTTTCTATCTTTTCGTTGAGTAATTGGGGCTGAACTTAATGGATCTAAGCTAAATGATGTTTTCCTTCCCATGTTTCAACATCCATTGTCCTTTTGCGACAATATGACATGCTGATAGATAACATCTCATAAAGTTGATTTGAAATAATCCCAAAGATGCAACTTTGTGTTCATCACACTTGTTGGAGCAATTTCTGTTGGTGTTTGTTTTGAAATCACATGTTTAAGCTTAGCTGCACGCTTTGGGATCCTGATACATGGTGAAACAGGGCAATGGCATCCCACATTGTTGGTTATCCTCGCATGGGCCCCAAGAGAGAGCTCAAATTTGCTTTGGAATCTTTCTGGGATGGCAAGAGCAGTGCTGAGGAATTGCAAAAGGTCGCAGCAGACCTCAGATCCTCCATCTGGAAGTATATGGCTGATGTGGGAATCAAGTTTATTCCAAGCAACACCTTTTCTTACTATGATCAAATATTGGATGCTACAGCCATGCTTGGTGCTGTTCCTGCCAGATATGGTTGGAATGGTGGTGAGATTGGATTTGACATCTACTTTTCGATGGCCAGGGGTAATGCTTCTGTCCCTGCCATGGAAATGACCAAGTGGTTTGACACCAACTAGTAAGTTGAGCTTCATGATGTAAAACAAGCTTCTTTTCGTTGTTCCTTTTATGCCATAGACTTGATTTTTCGTGATTGACACTATTTTGTTTTCTATATAGTCATTACATTGTCCCTGAGCTAGGACCAGATGTTAACTTCTCCTATGCTTCTCACAAGGCTGTTGACGAGTACAAGGAGGCCAGATCTGTAAGTTGTGTTGATCCTTTATCTCCCATTTACTAGTTCTTTTCTTTGCTCAGTAGGGTTCTCTTGGTTCCTCTATGGTTAGAAAGTCTTTATCTTCCATCGATATCTAACTTAATATGTGCTAGCGATGAACACTCTTGATTTAATTACAACCGATGAAGTTCACTTGTCGAGTAGCAGCCATTTCCTGAATTCACCAAGTTTCCTAAGTACTGCTACTGTTTCTGTCAAATATTTAGATGATCTTCTTTTGTTTCTATGTCTTGCAGCTTGGAATTGATACCGTGCCAGTGATCATAGGTCCTGTTTCATACTTGCTGCTATCAAAACCAGCCAAGGGTGTGGAGAAATCCTTTCCTCTCCTTTCCTTACTTGACAGGATTCTTCCTGTTTACAAGTAAGAGTAGTTGTTTTTAAATTTCATGTGTCTGGATATTCTTCTGAATCCCATAGGATCAGCAGGGAGCAGACATATTCTTAAGCCTTTTCTGTCATGAGATCCATGCAAATGATTAGTTTGTTTCAGGGAAGTTATTGGTGAACTAAAAGCTGCTGGCGCATCCTGGATTCAGTTTGATGAGCCTAAACTTGTAATGGATCTTCAAGATCATGAGTTACAAGCATTTTCTCAAGCGTACTCAGAGCTGGAGGCATCTCTCTCTGGTTTGAATGTTCTAGTTGAGACATACTTTGCCGATTTGACATCTGAAGCATATAAAACCCTCACATCTCTGAAGGGTGTTTCTGGATTTGGGTTTGACCTGGTTCGCGGAACAAAAACCCTTGATTTAATTAAGGGTGGATATCCTTCAGGCAAGTACCTTTTTGCTGGAGTGGTTGATGGGAGGAACATCTGGGCGAATGACCTTGCTTCTTCCTTTAGTTTATTGCAGGATCTTGAGGGCATTGTGGGCAAAGGTACTGACTTTTTTCCCTTTGATTTTTCATTCCAATTTTTCTTATCTTTGCAAGACGTGAAATAATTTGAGCTATCATGTTTATGCAGACAAGGTCGTAGTCTCCACTTCCTGCTCTCTTCTTCACACTGCAGTCGATTTGGCAAATGAACCTAAATTTGATAAAGATCTTAAGTCATGGCTAGCATTTGCCGCTCAGAAAGTAATTGAAGTAAATGCCTTGGCCAAGGCATTTGTTGGACAAAGGGATGAGGTACACTTTTAGGTTTCACTTCACCCGTTTCTTATGAATTTCAATATTACCTTCAGTAAGGCAACTGTAATGGCAGTTAATGCTGCTGATTTCTTTTTTCTTATGTTTTTCTCATTATGCTTCATTGAATTTAAATAATGGATGCACATGCAGTGTTAACTTCTATAAGAGTTGGGAACCAATTTTGATTTATGATAATTTGTCCTTCTAGAAAATTTAAACTAGGATAACATTTCTTAGGTTGTATGGGAAACTAGACTTTATCTCTTTGTTAAGTTTTTTGTAATTCTAAAGCTTGTTGATTTACTGTTTTTGGTGCATACAGGCCTTCTTCTCTAATAATGCATTGGCTCATGCTTCAAGAAAGTCATCACCTAGAGTGACAAATGAGGCTGTTCAAAAGGCTGTAAGTTCTTGGGTTATTGCCATCTGTTGTCTTTTTTACTCCATTTTTGGTTAGGTTGTTCTTCATTGGAATCGTTTCTCAAGGTTGTTTAACTGGCTGTTACTTTTGATTGTTCATCCATTTTGCTTAGGCTGCTACTTTGAAAGGATCTGATCATCGTCGGGCAACAAATGTCAGTGAAAGGCTTGATGCTCAGCAGAAGAAATTGAACCTTCCAAGTCTTCCCACAACCACTATTGGATCTTTCCCTCAAACCATGGATCTTAGAAGAGTGCGCCGTGAATACAAAGCCAAGAAGTGAGAAGATTTGTTACTTCTCAGATTATACTAATTAACTTCAGCTCGTCAATTATGTTGACTAGTTTTGCTATATTTTTCTTTTTTTCTCTTTCTTCTTGGGTTATTACTTCAGGATATCAGAGGATGATTATGTCAAGGCAATCAAGGAGGAAATTAGCAAGGTTGTGAAACTCCAGGAAGAGTTTGACATTGACGTTCTGGTGCATGGTGAACCTGAAGTGAGCTTTTGCCTCAATTAAGCAGCTGTCTGGTTTTGATGATATGATTTCTTTTCCTTCTTGTACTTCTATTGACAGCCTCCATCTTTTCTGTGTCTCAGAGAAATGACATGGTTGAGTACTTTGGTGAGCAATTGTCTGGATTCGCCTTCACTGCAAATGGATGGGTCCAGTCTTATGGTTCTCGTTGTGTCAAGCCTCCTATCATATATGGCGATGTCAGCCGCCCTAAGGCCATGACTGTGTTCTGGTCCTCAATGGCTCAGAGTATGACCCAGCGGCCTATGAAGGGAATGCTTACAGGACCTGTTACCATATTGAACTGGTCCTTTGTAAGGAATGACCAGCCTAGGTAAGTAGCTTCAAGACACTGATAACAAAATGTGCTATTTGTAATCATCTTAATGAGCTCTCACATTGTCGACATGTTTGTTGACAGACATGAGACCTGCTATCAGATTGCTTTGGCAATCAAGGATGAGGTTGAGGATCTTGAGAGAGCTGGAATTAATGTTATCCAGATCGATGAGGCTGCTTTGAGAGAGGGTTTACCCCTTAGGAAATCCGAGCATGCTTTCTATCTTGATTGGGCTGTTCATTCTTTCAGGATTACAAACTGTGGTGTCAAAGACACTACCCAGGTGCCCTTTCTTCCCCTCTAGATGCACTTCATTAGTTTTGTCATCGATTTTATTTTGGTACCGGAATGTTGAATACTGGATTGCCCTTGCGTTAAGGGCACGTGACGATGAAAAATCAAAATTCTGATAATTTTTCCACATGGAAAGTATGAATAAGAGGCTGACCAAGAATTAGGTGCGAATGGTTCTATTTTTTCTCCAGGGGTTTGTGAATATAATGGTCTAGCATTGGTTTAACAGTTACATTGAGCAATTCATAAATGCTGGAAGGCAACTTATTATTTCAAAATGCTCAACTTGTGCAGATCCACACCCACATGTGCTACTCAAATTTCAATGACATCATCCACTCAATCATCGACATGGATGCTGATGTAATCACCATCGAGAACTCCAGATCAGATGAAAAGCTCCTCTCAGTTTTCCGCGAGGGAGTGAAATATGGTGCAGGCATTGGTCCTGGTGTGTACGACATTCACTCGCCTAGGATCCCCTCCACAGAGGAGATTGCAGATCGTATCAAGAAGATGCTTGCAGTCCTCGAAAGTCACATCCTCTGGGTCAACCCTGATTGTGGTCTCAAGACCCGCAAGTACACTGAAGTGAAACCCGCCCTTAGCAACATGGTTGCTGCGGCCAAGCTTCTTCGGGCGGAGCTTGCAAGTGCCAAGTGAGGAAATGCCAAAGTGTCAACCTTTTCAACATATGAGTGGGAGAATGCATTGAGGCTCAAATAATAATTTGTCTTCTTTTGTTGAGCAATGTTCATGTATTGGGGCCCTAGAGGATTTTGTTCTTTAAGCTTTATCACTGCAAAACTCTGATGTTTCCTCTGAAAGAAGCTTTTCAGTTCTCTTTTTAGAGTGTGTTGAGTACATGAATACAGAGTTGGCTAATAGCTTTCTCAGCTTTACCTTGGTTAGACATTTCCTCAGGAGTGTGACATTGTCTTGTTTTATGCTGGCAAAACTTTTGTCAAAATCAAAAAAAGACTTCAGTTTTACCGTATTTAACGACTATCATATACAATAATAAAATACTCCCACCAGGTAAGGAATACAGTTGGAAGAGGTAAAATCTGAATTCCTGAAAGGGTCTAATGAAGGATACTGGGGTGTGTATCCCAAAATTCTTTGTCGATTATGTTACAATGGTCTATAATCACTTTCCTTTTCAGCAGTGGTTCAACAAATGATCCATTCTCATCTCCAACCGCATCTTCCTGCATTCAAATGAAGAGGCAAGTATAAAATTACAAATAGTTTCTTAACATGGAACAAGTCAACACTAAACAGGTAGTAATAGCCACTGCATCTTGTAGTTTAGTGGAAATGCCAGTAACTTCTCCCACAACCAAAGTAAGATTTCAGTGGATTTGAGATGACAAGACATGAAGCAGGCATTAATTGAGCTTGAAAACATGTAGGAAAGGCAGCAAAATAAGGATTAGTCAGTCAAAAAATTCACATGGTGGATCAAGTGCACAGATGGGGATGTGTCAATTCAAATCAACACGAGCTCAACCGGTTTCAATTACTTAGGCGTCGTCTAAACACAAACAGATGAAATGCAAATGAAATAGCAGAGAGTTAAACAGTCAAGCGTTACGGGGAAATCACCCGGAATATTACCCAAAAAACAGAAGACCCCAAACGGAACATGGGGTGTAAGGCGTTATAGTCAATACCAAAGTGAGCAAGCAGTTCATATTTATCTTGCGATTGAGTACCCTGTGAGAACAGAAAGATAAAATAAACATACAAGATAACAGCTGATAAGCCAAACATATAGGCATGCTAAGTTGAGTGAGACACAGAGAGTTGGCGGAGGTGAGCACCTTCAGAGCATGTTGAGCTTCATTTTTGCTCTTTCCAGACTTCACAAGGGCCCAGAAGCAAGTATTGTATTGGTTGTTGATGTGGCCTGCAGAAACATAATCACTGGATGATTTAAATTAGTTTGATCTATATGAAATACATAATTTGAAACATACTCGAGCCTCTACTAAATCTTAATGGAACAAGCATTTAGATCTTTACTCACAGTCAACTTGTCTCCATGCCAAATAATCTCGAAGAATTTCATATGATGGATAGCATATGGCCCTTCCATCAAAAGATGGAGGATACTTCAGTTCTTTCTGTGGAAAGAAAGTTCTCCATTTCATCACGTACATTGACGTGAAGAAAGATACTATCAAAGAAACAACTTTACTGCACAGGGAAGATCAAGAACTAAATATCAATGCTGATAACAAGCCAAGATTTTCTAAAGTTCAAAATGAAGATCAATTGACTAAGTTCATTATGAAGCCAATCATATTGGAGGAATGAGCTCTACGTAGACACTTTTTGCTAAATATTGCTTGCTAATATACACTTTATTGACCAATGCAGAATTGCAAAGTATAATATATAAGTTTCAGTAATTAGCAAAGCATTTGAACCAAAAATGAAAGCCACAGAAGTCAAAATAAAGCATGTTGTAGAAAAAGAGGCTAGACCACTACAGTAAGTTCATATCAAGAGTCCCATGCAAATAGGCGTGGAGTTATGGCTTCTTATTGTCCCACTATGTGCATGTATAAGCTCAAAATCATATTAAAGCATAAAGCTTCAGGACTCATAGAAGGGATACCTGGCTTGCCTTTGGTAAAAGTTGGAATTCTTCTTCAAAACAAAGCTGTAAGTATTCACAACAAACTGCACAAACTTAAATAGTTTCACAAAAAAGGAATTAAGACCCATCATAAATAGGAAATCAATTAGGTACCTGTACTCGTCACTGACACCATATGAAAACACAAGATCCTGAAACTCTTGAAGAACAGCCATTGCACATGCATTCATGAGGTTCAAAGCTTGCACGTCATTAGGTTTTTCAAATTCATGAACTCCAGAGAATCTACCCCAAGTAACACAAATCAAGTAATAGAATCATAAAGTGATAACAATTTGAAAATTAAATTGCTGCAACCTTAAAAACAGTTATTTCTTGATAAAAGAACATTCAATATCCAAACAAGCTTAGAAGGCTGCAGATACACAGTAGTTCTGCCCTATGTAAAGACTATCAAAGCCAGGATTATGCCATTATCAAAAATTCATATTCAAGAAAATCTAAATTGCTAAGCTCTATGACAAACAACTAAAAATTTACAAATTACAAAGTTCTAAAAGCACTGACTAAAACAATAGTCCTATTTTTCAAAAATTTAAAAATAATGGGAATGAAAATAATTGTTCAACCCAATTGAAACCTAAATGCAACACCTGTGAAAATGGCACCCATCTATTCTGATGACAATCCAAGTAGATGGCATCAATTTGTTCTCAAATATGAAAGACCGTACGTAATCTGATTTAGTTTTGGAAACATCCTCTACAAAACCACCCAGCTCTAAAAGAAGATTAGGGTGCTCATTCCAAAAGCTTCTCCCAGCTATATTCTCTGAATGGACTATTATTGGTCTTTTTCGTAGTCTTTTAACTGGAGAGCCATTATCAGTGTACTTCACAATATCCTCCACCTATAAATATTACATCCAAGATCTGAGTTTGAAATGCCAAAGGCTAAACAGAGAGGAAATATAACACAAAATATACAAAAAGAAAATAAGAAATTCCTTGGGCCTGTTACTAGTCATCTTCTGTCATCCATAGGATGATGGCATGAAATGGAAGCTTCAGAAGCCAAAGACTGATATTTTTTGTTAAAAATCATTTCTGAGAATGATCTTGCAAACACAGCAAGATTAAAAACATTTTTGCACCAGATTCAATTGGAAAGCCTATGGTCCTAGTGTTAGGCTTAAATGGCCTAGAATTAGAGGGGCAGAGAAGTTGCCAAATATACTAGCAACATTCATGGTCTAGCTGTTATATCTAGCATTTAGAACTTCTCGATACATAAGTTAGACTAACCAATAATTATTGTCTTAATTTCTGAAGATTTGCATGTCACTTAATTAACTTGAAATATGTTAGAGCTCCTAACATGTCATCAGCATTCTAGTGGTACAACATCAAAAAGATGGAAGTTCGTTTATGGTACATAGCCGACTTCTATGAATAAATCTTTCGGAGAAAGTACTAGTGAGATGATGTGTTATAGCTTATGAAGCCACAGGTAAGTTATAACAAGATTCAATTCACTGATCTCAAACTCGCAATGGAGCAACCTAGCATTAAAGTTTGCCTCAAAATTATACTAATAGAGCTCAGCAGATTAATGTATGGTGTACACATGACAAAATTCCCTGAGATATTAGGCTTAAGAAAATTTCGAGACATGCAAAGAAAGGAAGCTTTTTGAACTCTCGATCTTTCTCCTACCATTTCCAAATCCCCAACCAAGCAAAGAAGTGATAAGAGAAAGAAAAGTATATGCATCAGATGTGTGTATGTTCATAACAATCAAAATAGATTGGAGAAATAACCTCTCTTTTCAGAACACAGGATCCTTGACGAAAGATTTCTAGAAGTTTCTTGTAGTTTATATCAAACTCTTGATAGAGTAGTTCATTTTTCTCCTGCTTTTGAGTGCCCTGCATCCATAGAACCTAAAGTAACATAAACAGACGCAGACTCCTCATTGATAGAGCAAACTTAAATCTCTACTTCAGAGAGTAAAAGAAAGAGAGAGGAAAAGGACAACAGAAGAACTTCAGAAAATGGATAGAAGTGGAAACTATATTTCTTAGAATAACAATTTCCAGGTAATAGCCAACATCATTGAAATTATCAAATAAAGCAAACCAGATTTTTAAAAAAGGAAAAGGAAAAAGGAGAAGAAGAAAAGAGAAAAGCACCTTTAGAATTTCACGAGCTTCGTCGTTAGTCTTTCCAGATTTAACCAGCATCCAAAAGCAAGTGTTATACTGGTTAGCAACATGGCCTGAAAATTGAAGAAATGTGTATGATTGATTACTATCCTGGTGTATTAATGCTCCCATGTTACCACCAAGTACTTCCTTGCATAAATAAATTTGGCTTTCATAATTTGCTTACTATCTACAATCCAAACTCACATTCATGCTGTCTCCAAGCAAGGAACTGTTGAAGAACCTCGGTAGTTGCACAACTTATGACCCTCCCGTGAAATGAAGGTGGATATCTTAACTCTTTCTGAGGGAAGAATTCCTTCCATCTTGTGACAAATGTAGAAGTGAAGAATGACATAACTAGCGAAAGAATTTTGCTGCAAGATCCATTAATTTCATGTATGTAAAGAATCCCCCCTTACATAGACTATAACTTAAAATAGAAATTCAGAATATCTATACAACTTTCACGAAAAGGTAACCTTACATAAATTAAGAAAATAAGAAATATGATTGAAGATCAGAAAAGTGAAAGTTAAAAGCACCCTTTTTAAGGTTTTTCAAAGTAGACTTCTAATGTTGCCCATGTAGCATTGAACAAGATATTTCATATAAACATACCGATTCAGAGTATATCTGTTTACCATTTACTTGATTTTCCAATTTGCAAAGAAGCTGAAATTAGGACATCAAAGCTTCTTTGTCCATTCTTTCCGATACTATAACAGCAATATAACTATACAATCTTTTACAAATCTCTTGGTAGAATGCATAGAAGTACATGATTAAAACTTTCAGACCAGATCTACATTGTGAGGCAAGCAGTAATAAAAAGCTAGGAATAATAACCTGGCTCGCCTCTGATAGAACCTGGTAGTCTTCTTGAAAACGAAGCTGCATGTATAAAAGATTATGAATTTACTCAACGTGTTAACTAAATACTCAAAAAAAACAAAAAAAGTGAACTTCAGAACCTATATTCATCACCGAAACCATATGAGAAGACTATATCTGGATATTCTTCCATCACCAAAGTTGCACAAGCGTTCATCAATTCTAACGCTTTCAAATCGTTTGGCCTCTCAAACTCGTGCACTTCAGAAAATCTACCATTTTTTTACAAAACGATATAAAAATCGAGATCATAGATATAAAAAGTTAGAAAAAAGAGTTGAATAACAAATGTAGATTGGTTTAGAATATCTTTACCTTTTGAAATTACTGCCACCGAGTCGAACAACAATGATATTAGGGTGCATAACCTCATCTTCGACCTCGAATGACTTAACATACTCATATTTGCTGTTTGCCATTGGAAACTTCAGTTGCAACTTTCTCACTCAAAATTTATCAAACAGTTTAAGTTCATGAAGTTGTGAGGTACATGTGAAATTCAAACTCTAAGGACAGATCACAGAAACACTTCCAATCGACCAAGAGAGCAACAAGGATAAGACGGTGGCGAGAGAAAGTGACGGCGGAGAGCGGCGTCGACTTCAGAGAAACGAACCAGAGACGGAGACTACTTTTCGTCGACAATTATTAAACGACACCGTTGCTCAACTTGAGATTCGGTGGCCATCCACGTTATCGCCGGGAATGTCTTGTTAGAGTACTCAAAATTAATTAACTCTATTTAAGAAATCCTAAAATCAATATAACTTAATTTGAAGTTCTTAATAATTAATGGCATTGCTGTATTTAATGTATTACAATTATTTTAAACCTATATAAGCAAAACATTAGAATGTCTAGCCCTGTTTGCTAATTATATTAATTGATTTGACCAATAGATAATATCAACTGTTTATTAAAAATATTTAGTAAAATTAATTATTTAATATTAACTTTTTATGTATAAAAAAACCAGTGAGTGAGGACATAACTTAAAAAATAAAAACTTGAATATTATTTCGTTTAATTTTTTATAAGAATTTAAATTTTAGATATTTAATTTTACAAAAATTAAGTTTATAACTCTAATAAAAACATAGGATATATAATAATAAATAACATAATAATAATAATAATAATTCTCAATAATAATAATAATAATAATAATAATAATAATAATAATAATAATAATAGACAAGTCAATAATTTTTAGGTATTTGGAGAAGATAGCTTGAGGAGATTTTAAAAGATTTACACACGAATCATAACTTTTTCTTTTTAAAGTGAAAAACTTAAAAACTACCGATTGCTTAAAATAAGAAATAAATTTGAGGACACAATTATCTTTTAGTAAGATTTTTATTAGTTGATAAGTTGAAACGCTACTTAAAGTAACTCTTTAAAGAATAATTGAGTAGGTTGAATCAACCGACCAAATTAGCGCCTAACTAAATAAGTCTACTGGCTGTTTGAACTCTCGTAATGTAAAAAAAGAGTGATTTTTATGCATAAATTATTAATATAATAATAACAACAATATAGCTAATTTCATCTTCATAAAATATTTATTTTTTGAATCAAAGAGAATTGATATAACTATATGCTCAATTTATAAACAAAAAGTGGCAAGACCGAAGGTTTACGTGCTCCGAATACATCTATGAGATCTATTTCTGTGCTTGAGTACTAAACCGTAATTTGCAAAAAAAATGTTTTCTTAACAAATATGACTTATGTAAAATATGATAATGTGAAATATAATATTTGATAAATATGTAAATTTTTTTATATTATAAATTTATAATTAATTAATCGGCTATGACTTTCTGCTTTCTCTTTATTTTTTATTTTGTATTTTGTAAAGAAATTATTTTCGTAATTCTTTACCTTTCAATCACAAAAGAAGAGTAACTTTATCATTCAAATTAATTAAATATCTTAGAAGTTGGGTTTAATTAATATCAAATTAGATTAGATTAGATTGATTAATTTTAAATTGATTTAGCTATTATCAAACTAATTTGATATAATTAATTAAATTTAAAAAATTAAATTAAAATCTAAGCCTAATCTAAATAAATTTGATATGATAATTTGTTATTTCTAATTGTGGGACGCCTAAAGAGCCATTGATATATTTTAAGTTCTCTTTCTGTCTTTTTTCCCATATTATTTCCATTTATATTTACACATTTAATGTTTTCGTTGTGCCATAAACAAATATTTAATCACTTTAGAAAACCTTTCGACCTGTCCTCTTCCAGAATTTGAAAACACATTTCCCATTATCCAAGAAAGAACTCTAAACTTTACCTGTGAATGAAGAGACCAAAGCATGAATTTCTCTGAAACCCATGAGGGTAACGATCAGGAAGGAAAGGTATAAATTCTATGCAAAGCAAACAATATCCAAAGAGAATAAGGCTGTCATCAGATTGCAAGCTACTTTCTGATATCGTCTGTATATAAAACCAATCAACTCATAATCTGATGTTCACTCCGGAAACCAATATTAATACCGACCAGCACAGGATAATCAAGAACAGAAGAGCTGAAAATGGACTCAAGAACAAAGGTGGCCGCACCTGATCGTGTCTACGAATCCTTCGAGCCATCGATGGAGTGGATACGAGAGCCTGAAGCTGACACGCTCATGGTCTACCTGCCTGGTATATACATTTCTCCTTGTTTTCCTGCACTCTTTTTAACAAATTTTCCCTGTTAAAACCTACACCAACCTTGGATTTTCAATACAGGGTTCAAAAAGGAGCAATTGAAGGTTCAAGTGACGACAGCTAAGACCCTGAGGCTAATCGGAGAGAGGCCAGTAGACGGCAAGAAATGGAGCAAATTTCGCAAGGAAGTTCCTATTTCATCGAATTACGATTTCAATGGAATCACTGCCAAGTTTGAGAAAGGCATACTCTTTGTGAGACACCCTAAAGTGATCGTACCTGCGAAACCACGCCAAAATGAACAAGCTCCGAGTCTTGAAAAGCCACAGGCGGAAATGGCAACACAGCCACCACCAGAAGCTCCAAGCCAACAGAAACCAACAAAGCCAGATGTTAAACCACCGCAAGAAAAGCCACGGCTACCAACAGAAGGACCTAAACCTCCGGTGGAGAAGGTGAGTGCGTCCGCGCAACCTCCTAAGCCACAGGACAAGGTACAACCACCATTAATACAAGCTCCTACTGAAGCTTCAAAACCCGAACAGAAGCCCTCGGAAGAGCCAGCAGGAAACAATCGAGTAAAAAGCTCGAGCGTAGAACAAGAACGTCTGTGTGACTCTCGTAAGGAGAAAAAGTCGTCAGGCAAAATACCAAGTGGTGCCGAAGAATATGCAAAAGACGATAGCAACAAGAACTACGGTGACTTGCTCAAGGGGTTGACGAAGCCAAGCAAGTATTGCAACTTGCTTCTGGTTATCTTGTTCCTTGCCGCATTTGCGCTGCATGCTTTTAAGTCCCTTAGATCATCTCATGATCGCGACCATGCTCCGATCGATAAGACAATCTGACAATTGTAGCTTTTAATTAAATCCTTCATGTAATCAATAATTTCTGTGTCTGCAGTTAGAATAAATCCGTTTAATTTCCTAAATCCACTTCCATTGGAAACTTTGATCCACTAAATAACAATTATTCATTAGATATGAAATCTATAATTCTTATTTTTCATGTACCTTATATATATATATATAACTCGTTAACTAATTATTTTTGAATAAATTAATTGTTTAACAAGTATTAATAAATGTAAATAACATATCTTTTTTTTTAATATGAAATCCTCTACGATAACAATTCAGTAAAAATTTCGCTAAAATGCAAAGTTTAGAGAAATTTAATAACACACAACTTTATCTTTAATTACTAAAGAAATTGTTTCTAATTATATATCATCTTCTAAATCATTAAAATAAGAAATAATCTTCAAACTCAACTCTAACTTAAAATCTATAGAATAATAAATTTTGCAAATTCAATCACGCCTTAAAATAATAAAAATTTCATTAATAAGCGAGTCTAATTGGAATTACATAGGTTAATATATGACATGTATTTAATTGACTTATCTAAAATATTTGTTAATTATATTAAGTTATCCTCAATTTCAACATGAAATAAAGTAAATGAAAAATAAAAATTCAATTCAAATAATTATAATTTACAAATTGAGTTCAAGCACAACTGTAAAAATAAGATGAATCAATGGCACATATTATTGAAAATTGTTAGAGATGGGAAGGATTTAATGCTCTTATTCATGTACATTCTTAATAACAGAAGTTAGATTCATAAAAGAAATTATAGTGTGATATGAATTTGATTGACACAATTTTTATAATTAGGTGAATTTAAAAATTTGAAAACATATTATAATTTATTAATATTCATAATTATTTTATGTTGTCGTTATAGTTATCGATATCGTTATTATTATGGTTATGATTATTTTTATTATTGATGCTTACTGAATGTGTATATTTGATGAAAAATTTATATAAATTGAGGGTTAATTAGATTTAAAATCTTATAATACTACAAATAATATTAAAAAGTTTAAAATTTTAATTAGGTATGACAAATAGGTCTTGCCTGAAGTTGATAGATCAGGTCTGGATTGATCGAGCATCAGATTAAGCTTGAGCCAAATTATTTCAAAAAATGTATATATTTTATTGAATTAAAGTTACGGGACTTTTTTATAGTTTAACGATTTTTAATGTCATAAAATTTAAAATTACTGAATTTTAAATTTTAATAAAAAATTATGTGAATATTTCAGGCCGAATAACTTAAAGAGGTGTGCCAAACAGAGGTCCAATCATCTCAAAAGTATGCAAAAGCACGACCCCTAAGCCCAATCATTTTAACTGAAAAATTCAAAAAGAGCGAAGCACCGGATCGTAAAAGAAGAGAGCGAGGCTCATGAACGCAAGTGTTACCGTGTTACAGAGCCGTAGTAGTAATAACAGTAGTAAAGAAACGGAAGCCATGAGAGAGCCGGCTCCCACTTCCAACACTTTCCACCATCGATACGACGCTTGCAAGGTACCTTCTCTTTATTCTTTTCTCTACTGAATTTCTCGTGTTTTTGTGAAATTTTGTTCACATTATCAACCTTTTTGCTGATCCCGTCTCAGTAACTTACTTGATCTTCAGCTATCTGTAGAGATCTAAGAACTAGGGCTCATACTTTGTGAATTTGGAATGGATGATTGTGATGGTTGACTGGTTTCGATGGCTGCGGTCCTCTAAAACCGTTGTTATTTGTTAATGTACTCTTTTTAAACTGTTGCCAAATAATGCTGGAGAATGATTTCTAAAGTGATTCAAGTTTGAAGGCACTCTTGATGGAGAGTGTTTTCTTGTTTTGGACCTGGGTTTAATTTGCTTATCTTGTTCTTATTTTCCTTCGATTTGCATTATAAGAATATATATTGGTCTTGTAGGAGGCAAGTTTGGTGAAATTGGCATTGAATGCTTTGCAAGGTGTGCAGTCGGCTATTCTCAGCATTGAAAAACTCCATGCTTCCTTTTGTTCCGATTCAGCTGATAGGACCCACCTTCGAAATTCTAGTTTATGGAATCGATCTTCAAGCACTCAAGCATTGGGAAAAATCCTCAAGTCCATTGGCTGCTCAGGCACCTTGGTTTGTCTTCTCCGGAAATTTGTAGATAGTTTCTTGAATTTGAATTGTCATACATATTCAGTGAGAAAGAGCTATGGAGTTTCTGAATCAACTCGACACCAATGTCACTGTGATGGTAATGCACAGAAGGAAGAGCATCCTCCTTACAGTCTAGTCAATCAGGCATTTGCTGTTGCAGTAGGGAAGGTTTTAGATGGATATGTATGTGCACTAGACACTTTATCTGCATCTGTATATTTGAGGCGCTCATCGAAGAGTGCTGAACTGCCTCCTTATGCAAATTATGGGTCAGAATGCCTGACTAATGTTGTGCATTCTGAAGTTAATCTGCTGGAGTTGTACTTGCACACAAAGGATTTGAGAACTCGGATTGAAGCTCTTGGAAATATTTGCGAATTAAATGATATAGCTCTTTGCTTCTCTGTGTCTCCTTTCGAAGATTTAATTTCTACTGCCACCTTAAAGTTTTTTAAATTCCACAGAGGAGGTGATCTTCTTACTTATTTGTATGAACATTTACAGGTCAGTTTACTTCAGACCTTTGCCCTCACTTTTATTTTCCTTTATGAGAAAGAGAAACAGTGGTATATTGAATAACTTAGTTGAGGCAATTTTTTCTTTTTATCCTTTCCAACTGTTGAATAGACTAGAGGAATAATTCACCAAGACCCGCATTTGATTTATATAGTAATAGAGAGCTAATTACATAAGGAAAAGAAATCCTAGGTGATTTAGGAGATCACTAGAATCATGGATTATTCCAATATATTAGGATTCCTAAGACTTTCCTAATACTCCCCCTCAAGCTGGAGGGTACATATCATAGGCTTCAAGCTTGTTACATATAGATTTCATCTAAGATGCCCCAAGAGCTTTGGTAAATAAATCAGCAAGTTGATCTTTTGACTTGACATAGGGAGTTTTGTTCAGTCTTGCTTCAAACTTCTCTCGAACAAAGTGACAGTCAATTTCGATATGTTTAGTCCTTTCATGAACGACAGGATTAGAGGCAATATGAATGACTGCTTGAATATCACACATTAGCTCCATTGGAGATGGATGCTCAAAACCGAGTTCCTTAAGAAGATGCTTCAACTATATCAACTCTCATGTGGTGTATGCTATGGACCTGTACTCAGATTCAGCGCTAGAGCGAGCAACAACTGTTTACTTCTTGCTTTTCCATGACGCCATGTTTCCTCCCATGAAAACACAATAACCTGAAGTAGACCTCCAGTCATAAGAACCAACCCAATCGGCATCTGTATACCCTAGTATCTGAGTGTGTCCATGATTTTGGTACAGAAGACCTCGCTCTGGTGATCCTTTCAAGTATCTCAAGATTTTGACAACTACATCCCAATGACTAGTCCGTGGAGAACCCATAAATTGACTGACCACACTTGTGGCAAATGAAATGTCTGGACGAGTGATAGTCAAATAGTTAAGTTTACCAACCAGCCTTTTGTACTTGCCTGGGTCTTCTAAAGATTCACCTTTTCCAGCATCAAGTTTTACATTTAGCTCCATAGGACTATCGACTAGTTTAGTGCCCAATAAGCCGGTTTCTTCCAAAAGATCAAGAATGTATTTCCTTTGGGATAAATACCCATTTTAGACCTTGCGACTTCAATACCTAGAAAATATTTTAGGGGACTTAGGTCCTTTGTTTGGAACTTGATTTGCAGAAACGATTCAAGGACTAGATCCCTGCTTTATCATCACCTGTGATAACAGTGTCATCAACATAAACAATCAAAAGAAGTCTACCAGTTGCAGAGTGACGATAAAATGCAGAACGATCTACACTACATTGCTGCAGACCAAACTCTATAACCACTGTACTGAATTTGCCAAACCAAGCTCTCGGTGGTTGGTTTAGACCATAAAGGGACTTGTTAAGATGACACACAAGTCTAGTCTCCCCCTGAGCAACAAACCCTGGTGGTTGCTCCATATGGATAGTGTCGTCAATGGCACCATGAAGTAAAGCATTTTTCACACCAAGCTGATGGAGGGGCCAATTATGTGTGGCTGCTAATGCAATGAAAACAAGAATAGGGGTCAACTTAGCAACCAGAGAGAAAGTTTTAGTGTAGTCCATACCGTACACCTTTGTGTATCCCTTAGCTATCAACCGAGCTTTTAGACGATCAACAGATCCGTTAAGATTGACCTTAATAGTGAACACCCAATGACAACCAACCATCGTGTGACTAGGTGGAAGAGTTACTAAGTCTCATATGTGATTAGCTTGCAAAGCCGACATCTCTTCTTCCATGGCATGTGTCCTTCCAGGATGAGCCAAAGCCTCTGAAACAGTCTTGGGTGTGGGTACGAAAGATAAGGTGAACACAAAAGCTGAGTACGATGGTGATAATGAAAATCATAAGAGAGAAAATTTGAGACAAGGTGAGATGTACAAGACCTTTTTCCTTTACGAAGAGCAATTGGAAGATTAAGATCATCATTTGCCAGAGATGAAGAGGAAGAAGCCGGTGGAGATTGACAATTGGTTGTTCTTCTTGACGAGTGTGTCGAGTATACACCTGCAAATCAGAATTAGATAAATGTTCTAAAGGGGTAGGCTGAGTGTCAGGTGTAGACTCCAAAAGACTAGTGTTAGGAACAATCAAACTAGGTACTGGTTGAGAAGGCATAAAGAAAATAGGCAAATACTCATTTGTGTCACCAGGGCCATGTGGAGTTTTAGAAAAATATGATGTGTCTTCAAAGAATGTAACATTGGCAGAGACAAAACATTGATTCAAAGAAGGACTGAAACATTTATACCCTTTTTGTACACTAAAATACTCGAGAAAGACACACTTTATAGCTTTCGGGTCTAATTTATTTGTGCCAGGTTGAAGCTGATGAACAAAGCAGACATAACCAAAGATACGAGGATTAAGAGGAAAAAGATCTTGACGGGGAAAAAGAGTAGAGAAGGGAATTTTATCCTCCAATACAGAGGATGCATGCGATTGACAAGAAAGCATGCTATGAGAATAGCGTCCCCCCAGAAACTTTTGGGAACATTTATGTGAATTAACAGACTGCACATAGTTTCAACAATATGTTGGATTTTCCTTTCAACTATCCTATTTTGTTGGGGTGTGTGAGGACAAGAAGACTGATGCTGAATACCTTGTTGCTGTAAGTAACTGGAGAACTGGTTAGAGAAATATTCTTTGGCATTATCACTATGAAGAATGTTGATCCAGGTATTAAACTGATTTTGGATTTCAGCACAGAAAGACCAAAGGATCGAGAATATTTCTGAACGATCTTTCATTAGATATAACCAAGTCATCCGAGAAAAATCATCAACAAAAATTACGAAGTATTGAAATCCCATTTTGGGCTTGACACGGCTTGAACCCCAAATATCTGTATGAATTAACATAAAGGGTTTTTTCAGCCCTTTTATTAACACGAGGGAAAAACAAAGAATGATGGTGTTTCCTAAGCTGACATAACTCACAATTTAAACTGGAAATAGACTAGTGACTTGGCATCAATTTCTTTAGATTCTCCAATGATAGGTGACCTAGTCAACTATGAACATCAATAGGAGAAGTTGAGGCTGACAAAGTGACGGAAGACTACAACTCGCCAAAATAGTACATTCCTTTCGATTCACGTCCTTCTCCAATCGTCTTCTTGGTCTTCAAATCCTGGATAATGACATTATGGAGAAAGAAACAAATACAACAATTTACCATTTTCGTTAATTTGCTTACAGACATAAGATTGAAAGGGAAATTTAGACGAACAACGTAGAAGGTAAAGTAATAGAGGCATTAGGATGAGAAGCCCCAACACCTTTGATGGTTGCGGTGGAACCATCAGCGATCGTAAGCTTATTACTATGAGAGTAAGGTAAGGAAAAAAACATGATCGAAATTGGTTATGGTACCTGAGATCTTACCAGTGACACTGGAATCTAATGCCCATGATTGTTTATCGGGAATAGATGAATAATAAGCAGTTGGGTTACCTCGATGAGCCACAGATGCCATAGAAGAAGACAATGCCTGTTGAGTTGACCGATAATGCATATATTTAGCATACTCATCTTGAGATAGAGTGACACAAGACTTTGAATCTGCAACTAGAGAAGGATGTTCTTCTAGTGATGCATAATGGGCTGCACGTAATTCATGATGCTTATCCCATCAAGTTTCCTCTTCATGCCCATAATTATTACAATATTTGCAATGGGGACGTGTGCCTCTACCGCCACGTCCTCTGCCACCACGTCCAGTAGATGCTCCTCTACCTCTACGACCACCATGTCCTCCTCTAGCTTGCCAACCAGAATTTGTTGCAAGCACTGAGAGGTTCTTAGATAGACCTTCTTTAGCCATAGAGCGAGAAAGCCTAGAAAATACTTTAGACAAAGATGGGATTTTTGCATCTCCAAGGATCTGCGCTCAAACAAGCTCAAACTCAGTTTTCAATCCTGATAAGAATGTTGTTATAACAACGAGCTCTCTTTACCTTTGCAATAACAATGAGCTCTCTTTGCCTTTGCATCTCCTTTACATAAGATGTGATTGGCTATAAAGAATTCAACTCTTCATATGCTCGTTTCACCTTCCCAAGTATTCAATCAAACTTCCTACCTGCTTGGACTTAAACAACTCAACAGAGGTATCATATACACGAAGCATATTACTTGAATATAGAAGCTTGGCATAGTCCCAAGCTTACTTACAAGTATCGGCAGGAGAAAACAAGTTTGAGATTTCAGGTTCCATAGAATCAAAAAGAACATGTAGCAACTGCGCATCATAGGCTAGCCAATTCACTAGTTCTTTGTTATCAGTTGGAGGATCAATTGTAAGATGAGAAAATTTCCATTGACCCTTGAAACAATAGGGCAACATTCTTGGACCAGAAAGAGTAATTATTACCATGTAGACATTGCTTGGTGATTCGTAGATTAGAGGATCCCATTGTCGGAACTATTCTCGAGCCACTGGACTTTGACTTATCGTCATGTTTTGACTTACTTGCAATCTACTCACTAGAACTATTGACAGAAGATGCTAGACTGTTGCTACCGATGACTTGGAGCGTATGACGGAGGACGAAATACTCAGATTCTGGTCATATTTGACACAAACTGAGACTAGAACCTTGTTTAGACAGAGGAGGCGACCTGACCCATCAACTTGCCGTTGCTAGAGGACGCTGGACGGCAGCGTGCGTCACTCATGCGCTGGTGCGTAGGAGGTTTCTAGCGACTGGTGGCGGTACTGCTCTGGTCGCCGGTGGCTGCTGGTTACTGCTGTGAGGTTGATGTCGGTGTTTTGGTTTAGGGCAGAGAAGAAGGGAGGTGACACATAGAAGAAGGGTGGTGATGTAGCGGAAGGTTTTTGGTTTTAGGGTTCAAAATGACTTTGATACCATGTTGAACAGATTAGAGGAAGAATTGAGGGCTTGATAATTTACCAAGACCCTCATCTGATATATATAGCAATAGAGAGCTAATTACTTAAGGAAAAGAAATCCTAGGTGATTTAGGAGATCACTAGAATCATGGACTATTCTAATATATTAGGATTCGTAAGACTTTCCTAATACCAACCATTGCACAATCATATCCTCGTAGATGTTTATCTGTCGTTTAGTGGGGTTGATAACTCTTCATCATATCCAACTTATAGGTATTGGATATGTGCTGATGATAATGTGAATTGCATGGCTTCAATCTACCATTATGTCATTGTGTTAGTCAATATCATATCTATTACCAATATGAAACATCTTGCTTGCAGTGAGATTAAAATTCAGTTTACCATACCAATTGTATTGAACAACGTCAAAGTGTTATTTTGAGTATGCCTCATACTGTTCACTCTGTGTAGGTTGCTGATCCTGGTTATTGCGCTTTGCTCAAATATCTGTTTCTTTGCTCGTACGAGCCATATTGTGATTTCATCAGATCATGGATATTTAAAGCTGAGCTGAGTGATCCGTATGAGGAATTTGTTATAAAATTTGTTGAGAGTGAGTCTTCTTGTGTTGACTTTAAAGCTGGCATCCCTATTCACTTCTCGTTGGCAAGTCTCAGGGTAATGTTTTTTAACATATCACAGAATGCTCATACTCGTAAATCTCTCTGTTTACCTATGCTATCCTGTAAAAATTGCGTTCATATTTCATGATCGTATTTTTCACCTAAATTACAGGATGGAGTTGCTATTCCTTGTTTTCTGAAGGACTTTTTGAGTCCACTTGTCAGGGCAGGTCAGCAGCTTCAAGTTCTGAAGAAGTTATTTGAATTATGTAATCATGTTGCCCCTGGTGATTATACATTTGAAGATTTTCTTCCATGTTGGGATGGTTATGCTGGCAGTCATTTCTTTTGTCCATCAACATTGACTTTCAACAAACAAGGCTTGGAAGCAATGGTATTAGCTAGAGACATCTATTATAAAAAAATGTTGCAAAAACTTGAAATTCTGTTGTTGAAATTGGAATTCAGGCATCAGCAGGTAATGATTACGTTTGAGATTCTTTTAACATTTGTATATTTTCTGTCATCATAGGTAGTACATGTAGATGGGAGATACTGACTAATTTCCTCCCTAACATCTCCATATCTTACTATCTGCTGATGTTCTAGAGCAGTTACAGACTTGACATTGGTCTGAGATGGTTCTTTATTATATGTTTACCATTTACACAGTAACATTGTGAAGCCAAATGTTTCCCCAGTCAGTATCAAGCATACTTACTGTATACATCACCAAAGGGTTGTTAAAGTATTTGTAACATTATATTATCCAATAAACTTTCCAGGTGGTCAAATTTCAATCAAACGATGATAGACATTGTCTTTCTGGTTCTGATGTTATGGAAGCAGTATGGTTAACATTTTATACCAGTTTCAAATAAAGTAGAGACCTTTTTTTTTTCATTTTCTTTTTCTTTGAAGAGTTAAGTTCTGCTGGATGCGCAATTTGCAACATTAATGGTTTAAGGTTAACAATGCTCAAGAGTTCAATGAATTTCAATTATGTATGTGCAGAATGTGGACTTGAGTATCTGATCCACTTTCTTCTACATAGTTTAGGGAAATTCTAAATATTTAGGTAAGTATTACATGATAAATGGCTGTTGCTCTTGTTATGAAAATCGTGATTTTGTTAATTTGCTGATATACCTAATTCTACCCTTATCTAAGTGAATGCACGTAATTGGATCCTGTATCTGCATTTGGTGCCTTTTATCTTTTGGGTGTCTTGAGATGCTAGTACATGACTTGTACTTTTATCTGCATTAGGGAAATAGGAATGAGTATCGATTGAGCTTCACCTATTTCTGTGATATAAAATTGTTAAACATTCTCTCTTCCATTTAAGCAATTTATTTTCGTCCCTTTACCAATTAGACAAGCAAATTAAGAAAGAGAGCTTTCTAAATTAGAACAATTTGGCAGGCATTCATTAGAACTTAACTTTTCAGACTGTCATATGCTCTAGGAAGGACGCACAAAAGGGCTCTATAGCTTGGTTATTTTAAATTTTCATATTTATATCCTAGGATTTTGATACTGAAAATTTTGCAACATTTTTAATCAACAATGATCTAGTTCTTACATGAGATTTGAAGCTCTTAAAAATATTATCCTTGCCACTCTTTAGATGTTAGTTCTTGCCATCTTTTTCAGTAAGTGTGCCTTCTGAAACTGTATATCTCGATTCATTTAGCGGGAGGTCCTCTTTGTTGCATAAAGTTTTCTGCCGATAGCCCTTACTTTCCACTTTTGAAACTAAGTTTCCTTTTCCTAACTGCCATTAAAGTGATACTCATTTTGTTTATTCCTTTACATCTACTAACCAGAATAAACATCAACTAGATTTTAAGTGAGATTGCTGAGATGGGGCAAATTATATGACACATTTTAGGTGGTTATTTTGTGCCTGTCACTGATCTTGTCCAGCTTATTTAATTATTGTTACCTTCTCAGTTCTTACATCTAACTTGAAAACTCAGTTTTCAGGTAGTTTCGCAAAGTGCTCTACCTTTCTTCATTGACCAAGATGGAGGGAGTTTAAGGACATCATCAACATCCCATGTAGATGACAGGTGGAATTGCCCTTCGATTGTTGCAAAGCAGAGTTCAAAAGTGTAATAATTCTTTCCCTCCATCCCTCTCCCCTTTTTTCTTTTCCTAACCCACCCACGGTACACCTGTTCTCAGATGTTCTGCTTGCTCTAAAACTTACTTGCATATGTCAACAGTAAGAGTGTAAATTTTATATATTTGAATCTGGGGGCAGGAATTCATGTGCTAAGGTGCAAGGACTTGAACGTACAAGCATAATATATCCCATTGCTTTTATTTTCCTAATATTTTACCTTGTCATTTCTTTGTCTAATATGTTGCTGCAACCTTGTGAATATGTGAGTTTCTTTGCTTATCAGGGCTGATGATAAAATTGATTCTGATTGCCCTTCTCCAGAAGGTGAATTGTATGGTTTTGGATCATCTGATCTATCTGAGTGTTCTTCTTTAAGTGGTTCTGAGGTGCCAAATGAAACTGAGCAGCTGAATGACCATCGCCACTGTTTGGTTGAAAACTTGGAAAGAGACTTGTCTTCTCTAGGGTTTTGTAATCATAACCCCTTTGACAAAACACTAGAAAAACCCAAAAATGGTGGAAGAGCACCCGACACTGATGACACCTTACATGAGGATGACGAAAAGACATATGATCGTTTTGTGCATTCCTCCCGTGAAGAAGCAACTGTAGGCTACATGTTTGTCCCACATGAGTTGGAGTCAAAATGGTCATGCATTTCTAACACTTTATGTAAGGATGATTCACCCAATAACTGCTCACCACTTCATTTCCTGAAGAATGGTCAATATGATGATGAAAGGTACAAGTATCAAATGAGTTTAAATGGGGTGAACTGTGTGCAAGAAGCAGTTGAAACAAATGTGGGAGTTCTGGATGAAGGCATATCTCATTTTTGTGGAATGTCTATTGCCAAAGGAGCCTTAATAGCGGAAACACTGAGCAGGTATGAACGTGGGAAAGATAACTTCACATCAGAGTTATTGACTTTACGCCCATGGAAGCTTAACCATAGCAAGTTTCTTAGTGCCAATCCAATGTCAAAAGAAAACAGATGCTTTTACCTAAGAAGAGTGCATGGAAGGAGATGCACTTCAGTCTATAAACAATCATCAACTTGCTTTGATTTTTCCTTTGTAGAAGACCCTTGTAAGGTAACTCTGGAGAAGTTAACTTCGAGACTAACTTCTCCAATGGGATATCAGACATTATCAGGTATGACTGCTTTTGCTAATGGTTGTGAGAGTCATGATAAAGGTAAGCATGGCTTTGGGAGAGATAATATCGTAAAAGACAATGTTGGAGTCTCTTTTCTATATCCGTCCTCAGATTCAAAAGAGCATGCCCAAGGCACAGCAGTCCTGAAAAATGTTTATGGTGGGAGTCATTGGGAGTGTTTGCTCGGTAGCTTTAGTTATAATGATGAGGGAAATGGTCGAGACCAAAATAACATGTCTTCCACATTTGAGATTCCACTAGATGTTATCATTGAGAAATGCCTGCTGCAGGAAATCTTGCTTCAGTATCCTTTCATTGTTTGTTTGGTTGAATCAACTAGTTGAACACAATTATTCTTTTGTCACTAGTAATCTAGATTAAGTAGGAGATTTATGAAATTTTGGAAATTCGATGAATTATATCTATCATTGTTGGTTCCTAGTTTTTGTCGATTTCATGACGGATTATTTTCGTTTCATCTCCTTTTCTTTTTCCCTTAAATATTTATGCTGCCAAACTACTTTTGAAGTTCTCTTGCCCAATATGATAATTTTGGTAGAGCACAAAAAATTATGCTTTTCTTCACAAAAAGCAGGTATAAGTATGTCAGTAAGCTTGCTATTAAGTTACTAGAGGAAGGGTTTCATTTACAACAACATTTATTGGCTCTGCGGCGATACTATTTTATGGAACTGGCGGACTGGGCAGATTTTTTTATCATGTCCTTGAGCAATCATGTACTCATCTTCTTATGATCCCTTGACTATGACATTGTTGATGTTATCATTATCAGTTATTCACTAGTTTCTCTTCTGAATCTGTTACATTCTTTCTATTTTGATATTTGAAAAACAGAAATGGTGCATTGCAGAGGCGCATCAGAGAGTTTCAGATATTCAAGGATTCCTTGAGATGTCAGTTCAGAGGTCTTCATGTGAACGAGACCCTTATAAGGATCGTTTGTTTGTTTACATAAAAGGCAATAGTATAATGCCACTTTCAACATCAGTAATTGGTAAAGTCTTGTTCTCAGTAACCCCTATAAAGTATTGAGGAACATTCCTAGATGTGAAAATGTCTTGTTAAGGAAGTGTGAAGACCATAAAAAATTATACAGGCCTTTTGTTGTAGCTGAAAAGTTTTAGCCCTTCAATTATATCACGAGTACAATAAATAGTTTCTGTGCCATATATAGATTGGAAAGAAACTGGAGGGGGTTAGGTACACAAGTACAATATTAGGTGGTTAAGGTAAGAATTAGAGGAAGGGAATGGAGCAGCAAAGAAAAACTGAGAGAAAAGAAATTAGGATAAGTTGAAAACAAAAGCTCATTATTACTTAACTACCAGACATACATTATATCAACACATAAGAAAACTAGCATTCAAAGTAGGTTAGCTATGGCCACAATTTTACTCTCTCAATCTCTCTCTATCTACAAACATATCTATATAAAAATTCATTATATGTGTATTCTTAATATCAAATTTTTTTTTATAGATATCTTATGTGTGCTGACCTTGTCAAAATTTCAGGGGTTCGTTCATTTAACTTCTTGGGTCTGGGTTATCGAGTGGATTGGCCAGTTAGTATTGTCTTGACTCATGATGCATTGAGAATATATTCTGAGATATTCAGTTTCCTAATACAAGTGAAGCTTGCTGTCTTCTCTTTGACTGATGTGTGGTCCTTACTGAAGGTATTAATAACTTCTTTGAGTTTGTTATTGTGTAGCTTTCTCTTTTGAAATTCAAGTTTAACGGAAATGTTATTTGTTAGCTCCCTGAAACAGCACTAATTCTTGATATTTGTTTCCATTTAGTTGTATTTTAGATATTAGAACTTGTAAATTCCATTTTTATTCTTATGACTATATTACAGGATTTGACTCGTCTTCAATGCTGTCCCGGGGAGCATGAATCAAAAGTTGGTCGTTTTAAAATGTTTACTAAGATATGGTATGTGGATTAGTCCTTTATTTATGTTTCTTTATTATTGTCATCCTTAGACTTTCATTAACAATTACGTGAGTTTGCCCTTGTTGATATCAATCTGTGATAATAAACACTTGGAATTTTTTGGATAGTGGTTTAATTTTCACTATTAATCCTCTGCCAAACGGTACAACTAATTGACTTAAGGCCCACTTAAGTGACACATGGAACAATCAACACTTGAAACTATAATTTTTGGGAGGAGTTCTGTCTTTATAATTAGTGATAAGATGCAGAGTGTTGTTCATTATTTGCAATATTGTGGTTGTTTTAGCATTAGTTCTCAAAAATAAAGAAAATAAATGTAACCTTTCATGAAAGTTTGTTTTCTTTAGTTTGAACTCAGATTTATGTGAGTAGAATTTCATTTATTAGAAAGTAAGTCTACCCTGAATTTTTCAATTGCTGATCAGAATTATTGTTTCTTATTTTTGTGTTCCAGGCATCAGGTCAATCATTTTGTATCTACATTATGTCAGTACGTGCAGTCACAATTGTCTCAATTATCATGGTGTGGATTCCTTCAGTCTCTGAATTATAAGGTTTAACTTTTTAATCACTTCCCCAGTTATATTTTATTGGAGATATTTTTGTTGCCATTGAACTGAACAGCAAATGAACTTCTGCTGAAGGTGACTGTGCATTCTATTGTTATATATGTTGAATGTCATGAAAATAATTCAATTATATGTTGTGCTAATATTGATGATAATTTTCCAACAAATTGATTCCACACGGAAAATTGGTGGAGTTTTCTTTTTTACTTGGAATTAATTTGGTTTAAGGAAAAAACATCAAAATGGTATGTGAGAAAATGAGTAGGTGGTGCAGGATGAAGACATTCTTTTGCTGTTGCTATTTCACTCTTCTGAAAGGGGGACAGAGAATTTTTGATCTTTAATTTTCAGCTTTGGGTTCATTCAGGTCAAAGATATGATGGATTTGGAGTCAGTGCATATGGCATACCTTGTCGATTCATTAAACATGTAAGTTCAGGTGTTGGTCTTGTCATTGACCTGTTGAGAATCTTCTGCATTTTGATATGTTCGTCTACTTTAGCTTGTGACTTGTCTTTACACGAGAGCTTTAAGTTAATAGTGAGTGTAAACTCCGCAGATGTTTTCTCTCTGATGAAACGCGGGCCATAGCCAGCATTATTGAGAACATTTTGCAATGTGCTTTGGACTTTCGGTCTTGCCTTAAAAGCAACTGGTGGGATGTTAAATTGGATCCCTCGGATTCACCTGGTGAAATATCTAGAATAAATACTTCTCAGGTAATTCTTGTACTTCATCACATTTGTCATCTGCATTTTGAAGCTGTGTTTCCAGTTTACTGGGTATTGACACGAAGAAGTAAGGTTTTGGTCGATATTCGTATCGTCTTAAGAAATCACACTTAGCAGCTGTCAATTTACTGGTCATGTATTCATATCATTATTATACTGGTCCCTAGCATCTTGTTGCTTTACTTTGTGTAGCCATTAGGATTTGCAGCAAAATGTCGACAATAGATATGCTGGTCTTATTGGTATTTTCAGCTTGCCTAAAAGTTAAAGCTGAAACTGTGGTTCTTATGAAAACTACTTTTATATTAACAAATTCCACCTTAAATATCTATATCAAAAGAGATGAAATTAGTGCTTCCTGCATTAACCTATGGAAGAACAGTAAGGAATCAGTAATCCATGATCGTTATTTATATACTAGCTACTTTTTTAACAAGTAATGCATCTTGTTTACATGTAATCTTCAACTGCACAATTTACTTCTCATTGTTGTGATGCAATCCTGGAATCTGTCTTTAACTACATACAGGCAGTGGGAAACAAATCTCAATCACCCACAGTTGCTCAGTTGCTCATGAATTGATATATGCAACGCATGTCTGCGGACACTTTCTACCTCGAGCTAAAGTTTTAAAGGAAAATGTGTTACTAATTGTTAATACTTATCTATTTTTGCAGGTCCAGACCATAAAGCAAAAGTTTGACAGAAATTTGAAAGAATTGTATGTGTATTATCTCAAGTCACCCAAGCATGGGGAGTTGGGCCTTTCTCGTTTATGGGGACTTCTTAATTACAATGATTATTACACAGACATAGTTAACAGAATGGATCTCTATGGTTTTCAAGTTTAGAATTCTGTCATGGCAAAGAGTGCTGGGGATTGGTACTAACTTGTGAAGAAGCAGTCTGCCAGCTGAACCACTTGCCAATCCTAGTTTGTAAAAGTAAGGGTACTGGTCCATAACTAGCTACCCTGCACACCATATGAACATGTCTGCTTTTCGGCCCGTGTACATCCATGTTTCCTTGCTTCTCAGGTGCGCGTGCCAGGTCTACAGGTGCTTCCCTTTCTTTCTTTTGGTTCATTTTGAGGCATGGATTACACTTTACCTCTTTGAGGCTGTTGCTCTAAGAATAGTGATTAGTTTGATGATTTTCTGCTGCAGGAGCCGGAAAATCATTTGAGCTGTAACCAGTGGTTCAAATTGATGCAAACAATTATGATCTTTTTTTTATTGGGGTTTTACAGATACAGCAGTTCTTGTGA